>VSMD01059159.1:0-23507 GCA_008750895.1 Mirza zaza
AATTACTGCAACCTCTATGGAAAACAGTATGGAGATTTCTCAAAAAACTAAAAACAGACTATCATATGACCTAGCAATCTCACTTCTTGGTATCTACCCCCCCCAAGAAATCAATATATAAAAAAGATACTTGCACTCATATGTTTATTGCAGAACTATTCACAATAGCAAAAATATGGAATCAAACTAAGTGTCCATCGATGGAGGATTGGATAAAGACGATGTGGTATATATATGCAACAATACTATTCAGGTATAAAAAAAAGAATGAATCACGTCTTTTGCAGCAACATACATGGAGGTCATACTGGAGGCCATTCTCTTAAGTGAAACAACCCAGTGAAACCTCATGTTTTCACTTATAAGTGGGAGGTAAATAACATGGTTACATGGAAGCAGAGTGCAGAGAACGTTGGACGATGGAGACTCAGTGAGATGGGCAACTAGGAAGGGGTTGGATGATGGGAAGTTGCTTAGTGGGTACAACGTGTATTGCTTCAGTGAGGTATGTACTGAAGGCACTGACTAGGATGGGTACAATGTGTATTGCTTCAGTGAGGTATGTACTGAAGGCACTGACCAGGATACAATAAACCAGTGTAGCAAAATTGCACTTGTACCTCTTGAAAATATACAAATAAGAAATAAATGTTACCGTATCTTCTGTAGTCTGTCGTCAGAAAAAAAGAAAAAAAAAATTTATTTGAAAGAATATTTTTAATTAATAATTTTAAAATTTAAAAAATTAAAAAAGAAAAAAAAAAGAAATAAATGGAGGGAAAAAAAGTCTTACCTTAGTTCTGGTGTATTCCATTCTGTACTCAAGAGTTTTTCTGTTTTCTGTGCATTCAGAAGACCACATTCCCCTCTTTCTGCTGAGAGAAGTCTACAAAACCACCCCCCACTGGCATTCTATGGAATTTCTTTTCTTTTTTTCTTTTTTTTTTTTTTTTTGCAGCCTCACAAAGCCCTCTGTTGTTGGGCTTTAACAGTCAGCTAACTGTGAATTTACAGAGAAATGGTAGAGAGCACTTCTGCCCTTTCCCTCTCCTTTAGATTTTAAGAGCCTGCCAGCAGCCTGACCTTACCTTTTATGTAAAATATATTTAGCTACTCATTACAACTTGTAATCCCTCTGTGGTCTTTGTGTTCCAGATAGGGACTTGAAAAGAGTTTTTAGATGTCAGGCATCAAAGGAAATTGAGGAAAATATCTGCATTCTTTCTTCCTCTGCTCTGAATCTTCTGACTTTCCTAGAGGCTGTCCCCAAGTCCCTGGTACTTTCTCCATTTGATATCTGCCTTCAGGAGGAAAACCCTAAAAAGATTAGTGATTATTTTCTGTTTCCTATGCTATTAATCCTGTTATAATAATAACATGTTGGTGATAAAGGCACATCTTTTGCTCCTCTCTGAACAGAAGACACAGATATTTTTAGGTTAATTTTCTGTCCTACATTGAACTATCCTAGATAGTGTTGTTATATAACTTTGCAGGATTTTACTACGTAACTAATGAAAATCAATGTACCCCAGATAAAAGTATTGTAAATCTGTGCTACAGTCATACCTGTAAGATGCTTACTACATGCCTTGTCAGTAACAAAGGTGTGGTTTTAAGATGAGAACAAATGAAAAATATTAGATTGTGTAATTTAGTTGTATATAACTTCATCTGTTATATTAATCTTAATCTGTTTATTCTAATTAGCCCTCACATTAAAAAAAAAAAACGAACCAGTAAACTTAATCTCTAAGACTTTCATGTTATGTTTTCCCATGCAATTCTGGGGAGAGCAACTGTGGGATGACTATTTTACTGGATATAATTCTAATGAACACCCTTGGTTATTAGCTTTTAAAAAAAGAGAGAGGGTAGGTTCACTCCATAACTTAATTAGGTAGTAGAAAGAATATTATATTTAGAATCAGATGGACTTCGATTTTTAGTCTTATCGCTTACTATGAATGACCTTGATGTAGTTAACTTCTCTAAGACTAAACTTTCTTATGTGTAAAGTGGGGAATAATAGAGGTCTCAGAATAGATTTCCTAGAGAATGAAAGAGGAAGAATGTGTTTATAAGAAAAAAATATGAGTTCAGTTTTGATCAAACTGAGTTTCAAGTGCTGCAGAAAAATTTAGATATATACATTTTGATTGACCACTGCAAGACTAGAGATATTTTAGTTCATTGAGACCATATTGTTAAAAGTACTTGGTAAGATGATATTTCTCCTCTACTATCAATAAACTAATAGTAGGATATATCTCTCACAAAATTTTGTGAACACTATTCCCGCTTGTTCTCGCATGTCTCTTCTCATAGTTGTTCATAGGAAATTCCTATATGAATACTGCCCAGCCAAGACTGTCCTCCTCACCTCTGCTCTCGTGCCCCTGTAGTAACCAGTGATCAACCCTCAACTACACCAAACCTGCATAAACCCATCAGTGGCTCCCCGTACTGTTCAGGATGAGCTTGACGTTACTCAGCTGAACAGTCAGCGAAGTCATAGGTCAGCCTATGCATCCTGCCTTCTGTGCTGCCCCTTTCCCCTCATTCTATATGAGTGATCCCAATCAGGCCACATGTCTCTGCTTCAGACTCTCAGCTCCTAAATCTCACTGGATCCTTATGTTTCCATGTTGTAAATAAAACCACAATGAAGAATGGTTAGCAACTTTATGAGATGTATTTTTATGTATCATATTATTCCAAAGGACAGTTTTCCTCCTTGCTTATTGTCCATTGAAATCAAAGCATCTTTGAATTTTTCCAAGAATGTGCAAAATTCATTTCACACAAAATTGAAATAAAGTTAGAAGGTCTTATGTAGCAAGTAATTTTGAGACTAGACATATAGAGAAAAAAAGCTTTATAACTCAAATATAAACTAGAGCCTCATATGGTCCAGTCTGTGTACAGTGTCACTTTTGAAAGTATGCAAAGCTCAGATTGTATTCATGCTCTCCGGCACTGCAAAGAGAAAGAGAGTGCATTTTTTAAAATCATTTTTTTCATTTCAAAATATTGAGGGGATACAAATGTTTTTGTTACATGGTTAGCTTTATAATGCGTTAGTTAGGGCTATAAATGTGCCCATCATCTGAATATTGTTCATTGTACCTGTTAGGTAGGTTTTTACCCCTCCTTTTCTCCTCTGCCCCACTTCTTGATTTCCAGCGATTTTTATTAATACTTCTTTTTGTGCCTGTGTCTGCCCATCAATTAATTCCAGATTATTAAGGAGTACATGTGTTTTGTTTTTCCTTTCTATTCTTGAGATAATTCACTTAGGATAATGGTCTTCAGTTCCATCCAAGTTGCTGCAAAAGACATTAATTTATTCCTGTTTATGGTTGAGTAGTATTCCCTGATAAACATATATACCACATTTTGTTAATCTACTCATGAATTGATGGGCACTTGGGTTGATTACACATCTTTGAAATTGTGAATTGTGCTGCCATAAACATTCAAGTGCAGGTGAAAGGGAGTGCATTTTTAATGTGATGCAAACATCTTAAATATCCTTTCTCCATTGCTGCTTCTCTCAGCATCCTCCACACTTATGGCAACTATCTGCTGCCCTCCCCCACCATCCTGTAGTTCTCAATTTTCCATTCTCCATTCTCTTTCAAAACCCAGAGTGCCATTCACACTTCCAGGGAAAAGGATGGCGTCTCCAGGAAAGTACAATTTTCTCACTTAACCTTTCTAATGAGAAATCTTTGTAGAGGACATTCTATAAATTCTTTATCACTCTCCCAACACATTTATAAATAAGCCATTGGGGATTTTTTGTTCTAGATTAATGTGTAAATTAGAAGATTATATAGGCATAATATAGGCACATACTTGTATATCTAAAGGTGCTTATCTTGATAATTATTTTGTTTGACCTTGCATTGCAAGTTTCTTGAGAACCTTTTTTTCCCATAGCACACAGTACTAGGCTTTTTGTATAATATAATGGATGCTTTAAGAAATGTGCTTGATTCATTTACTGACAAGAGAACTCAATGTTACGATTTTAAGAAAAGTATTTTCTATTTTCTTTTGTACCCCTACAAAAGAAACTTAAAGTAACCAGTTTAGATTTTATGCAAGATTCTGTCCAAATGAATTTCTATAGACAATGGATTTTTCCCACATTATTGTATAAAACTTTGTTGCTTCATTTTAATTGCCTCCTTAGATTGTCATCTGAAAATGATTATGTACTTAATTAATCTAAGTGTTTATTCTAAAGAGTCATGGAAAATATATAAGTCAGAAATGCAACAGTAAATGAATTTTTGGTAATATAAATAAGATAAAAATATAGCCTTTTCTTTTTAATAGTATATGCTGGATTTCAAACTGAAACGTATTTCAGAACTGAATTGTATTCAGAAGGGGTCATTTTCTCCTATTGAAGTTTCATGCATTTGTTATGTCTCCAGATTTTAAGCTGCTTATTATTAATATTAGACAAAATGGTTTCTGTAGAAACTTGGGGAATAATAAACAACCTCATTTAGAGAGCACTTTGGCCTGGATTTGGTCCATGAACTTATGGACATGAAGTCGTTTAGTATAGCTTAAGATCTTGAAGATCCTTTCAAGAGAAACTATTTGGATTTTGTACCCCATGATGTGTTTGCCTCTTGCAAAGTTTGGTTAGAAGTAATTGGGACAAGACTGTGAACAAAGCTCTGAGAATCATAGAGCTGGAAGGAATCTCAAGAGGTCCCCTTGCTTAGCCCCTGTATCCAAGGAGAAGAATTTGAAAATCATTCAAGACAGGCAGCCACTGATCCTGTTTTGTGAGAGATCCAAGAGTGGGAGTCCTCATTGTGCCAAAGTGACTGTTTTAGAGGAAGGAACCAACATTCTTGCTTTTCTGTCACATTTTAAAATTTATGAAAGTGAACAATAATGGGAGAGATATCCATTCTCTTTCTTGGGTGGTTGATGATATGAGGGGACTGCTTATGATATTTCAAAACCTGGAAGATGCTTATATTTAGTTTTTTGTTGATATACATTTTTAAAATCAGAGCGTTACTCTCTTAGCATTTACTGAGTTCCTTTATATCAGTGGTTGCAAAACTTAACATTCTATAACTGATCTGAAGTAAACCAATGAGGGCTGTAGGGAGTAGTAGTATCTGTGCTTAAATTGGGAAGCACAGGAACTGTGGGCTAAGAGAATTCAGATTGAGGTGAGTTTTTTTTTTAAAAAGACAGTGCTGACCAAACAATATGCTCTGCTAGCTGCATTTTACCCGTGGGCTCTTCTTTATAACTCTAGTCCAATAACCAGTATGCTCACAGGTTTATAAATTACCACTTAGTCCACTTTTGCAGTTTTATTTTTCTCACGAAAACATATTTTGGATGTGTAGGTTAACTCTTTTTAATCTGGATATTCTTGCCTTGCATATTCTTTTCAAAAAAAAAGTTAATGATTTGATTTAGGTTGACTAAAGTTAAGTCATGTAACCCATTTTATCAGGATTTACAACTAGATCAATGCATCACAGAAGTGAAGCTGTAAATGACCTTAGGATAATCTTGCCAGGACATGCTTTCAGAAGGGGCAGAATCTATCCCGGGGAGCTAAACTCAAATGCCTTCAAGCAGGGCCTCCATGTTGCACAGCTCCAGAGAGTGTGATTTACAGTAGTCTCCCTGAGCAGCTGTGCACTGTGCAGCTCTGAAGCAGCACTGGCATTCACATGGACTACACTGTGACTAGCGCTGTGTCACTGTGCAGTGATACAGCCCTGCCTTCAAGTAGTGGCAGGTAACATACATTTGGGAAGCAGCTGAGCCTAGACATTAAGGAGTGTTGGGGACCATAGAAAACTGGAGAACACATGTCCTATACATACATAATGAGTGTGATCCGCACCATCTGGGGGATGGACACGCTTGAAGCTCTGACTCGAGGGGGGAAGGGTGGTCAAGGGCAACATATGTAACCTGAACATTTGTACCCCCCTAATATGCTGAAATTGAAAATAATTAAAAAGAATCATCAACAAAACCAAACCAAACCAAAAGGCATTCAAATGTAGATAAGTGTAAACATTCCTGTATGCTAGATTCACTGCTGGCTGCAGATCCCTGGTTTAAATCAATGGATGAGAGATGTCTTTTAGATTACTCTAGAAACTTTGTGTTAGAAATAACGCTTGGTTGCATATAGTGAATCCCAGCTCAAGAAAAGAGGACTTCTTGGCTCACATAACTGGGTTAGCTCAAAGGATTGAAGGGAGTGATGTAAAAATCAGGGCTTTCACTACTTGAACTGGGTGCCTGACACAGCCGTATTCCTTCACCCATCTGACCCTTGCTTGAGCCTGCTTCCTTGTGCAGAAGGGAATTGGGTGTGGCCTCTAGCAGCCATGGTTCAGGGACTCCAGCAAAAAGAAAGCTTTTTTCCTTCTCAAGATCTATGCAGGGACACTCTTATTTGCCCTTCTTGAGGCATGTCATCAGCCTCTTGGAACATTAGCTGTTACAGACAGGGCAGGGGTTGGGGGGACGGTGATGGAATGAGGTGGTACGATTGGCCAGGCCTGAGTCATGCACCCCACACTCCTGCCTGCTCCTCCTGAGCATGTAGAAGGGGGTGGGGAGCTTATTACCAGAAGAATAGGGACTAAGAAAGCTATCTGGGCAGAAAAATATGCCTCTCAAAGTCTACTACTCTCTCAGATTCCCCAGAAGGGTAGGCTTCCCTACCTTTTTTTTCCCTCCTCCCTTTTCTTTTACAGCATAGAGAATGCCCCATGACCAAAGCTTGCTGGAAATTTTGCAAGTTCCATGTTCATGTGCCTTAACAGATGAGAAGATTATTTTTATATATAGCAAAACTGAGTTGTTTTAATCATGCTAATTATGGGTTGCTATTGTTTTTGGTTCAAATGCCTCTTCAAAATTTATGCACTCTGAGATATTCTGAAAGTGAAACAGTTAAGAGTCACTTGCCATGTTCCTCTGTAGAAGACAATGGGCTGCACCATATCGCTGCTTGGGGCTGCTTATGAGGACTGACGGACTTTATTCTAGAGAGGGGGCTACAGTGAGCAGAAGCAAACTGTTCTGAGGATTTCAAAATAATGGAATTTCACCTTCTTGGACTTTCATAACTGTATGAAAGGCAAGTTAGGGTAAAGGAGTAACTATATATTTAAAACAGGAGACCTTAATTTTTATTCTGTTCCAGATTAGTCTTGTTGACATTAAGCAAAGATTTTTACTCAAGCTAAACATAATGATAGCATATTTCTGTTAGCTTAAAAAATTCTATTTTTAGTTTGGTTTATTTGTGTTTTCTGAGTAAACTAATTTGCTTTGTTTCTATAAACAGTTTTGTAAAAATATAAATATGTGTTTTCCTTTGATTCTTAATTTTTCTAAGGCTAAACCGTTAAACTAAGACTAATATTGTTAGGTACCTCCTCACCTGCTCTCTCCTCTCAAACATGTAGTCAGCTTTACCTGATTCTCTAATTTCGGCCTCGTCCTGAATTAACCAGCAGTTTATGCATAGTTTATATAACTGTTTTTTAGAAATACCTGAAAAGTCTCCTTGGAGGAAATTCTTCTGTTGGAGCAAAAAGTAGTTAGAATACCTCTCACGACATCAATTATAAAATTCATGATCCTATCATTGGACTTTGTTTCTTTTTTCTATAACTATTTTTTAGAAATACCTGAAAAGTCTCCTTGGAGGAAATTCTTCTGTTGGAGCAAAAAGTAGTTAGAATACCTCTCACGACATCAATTATAAAATTCATGATCCTATCATTGGACTTTGTTTCTTTTTTCTATAACTATTTTTTAGAAATACCTGAAAAGTCTCCTTGGAGGAAATTCTTCTGTTGGAGCAAAAAGTAGTTAGAATACCTCTCACGACATCAATTATAAAATTCATGATCCTATCATTGGACTTTGTTTCTTTTTTCTATAACTATTTTTTAGAAATACCTGAAAAGTCTCCTTGGAGGAAATTCTTCTGTTGGAGCAAAAAGTAGTTAGAATACCTCTCACGACATCAATTATAAAATTCATGATCCTATCATTGGACTTTGTTTCTTTTTTCTATAACTATTTTTTAGAAATACCTGAAAAGTCTCCTTGGAGGAAATTCTTCTGTTGGAGCAAAAAGTAGTTAGAATACCTCTCACGACATCAATTATAAAATTCATGATCCTATCATTGGACTTTGTTTCTTTTTTCTATAACTATTTTTTAGAAATACCTGAAAAGTCTCCTTGGAGGAAATTCTTCTGTTGGAGCAAAAAGTAGTTAGAATACCTCTCACGACATCAATTATAAAATTCATGATCCTATCATTGGACTTTGTTTCTTTTTTCTATAACTATTTTTTAGAAATACCTGAAAAGTCTCCTTGGAGGAAATTCTTCTGTTGGAGCAAAAAGTAGTTAGAATACCTCTCACGACATCAATTATAAAATTCATGATCCTATCATTGGACTTTGTTTCTTTTTTTTTCAACCATGCTGTCTCTTCAAATTTGAGGGACTATAATTAATATCTTTTTTGACTTAGTGAACTAGATCATTATTATAATAACAATTTGTTATTGGTTACTTTTGTTTAGATATTGTATAAGGAGATTCTTAAAGCCTTCACATATGGGGGTAAACAAAATGTGCAGACAGTCCAAACAGTCTTCTACTTGGAGTCTAGTTAAACAAATAAGGAGTAATAAAAGTGAAAAACGAAACTTTAAAATGATTTGTATTTTTTCTAGCATGTAATTTTGATGTGTATGGAGTAATACTTCAGCTTATGATCTCCAAGAGGGTAGATGCTTTATTTTTATTTTATTCATGCAAATATTAAAAGATAAAAAATGACAAAATGTCTTAGCTTTATAATTTAAACTTCTTGGGAATATGCATTTTGCAAAAGGAAGGAGAGGATTTCTACAATGGAAATTTCATCAGATCATCAAACTCTGGGTTTATAAAGGGTTGATTTATTTACATATCGTCCTAGCTGAGATGGATTAAGCAGTAGCCTGCATTGTTGATTTTGGGAAGTTCAGAAATATTTCTGAACAAAAATGTCCATCTCATGGGGTACATTGCTAAATTTTATCATTAGATTTTCACTCCTTGGATTAATTACTATTCCCTCTTTCTGTCTTTAAAAATACTACTGAAAAGGTGGTAAACACATCTAGTTACTAAGAACTTAGTACAGATTCTTCTTTACCATTTGATTATTATAATAGCTTTGTTGAGATGTAATTCACATACAAAAAATTAGGTCTCAAAGTAGATAATTTAGTAGCTTTTAATACAAATGTGCTACCAGCAATCACTAGTATTTAATCCTGGAACATTTTCATTACCCCAGAAAGAAGCCCTATACCATACCCGTTAGCCATTGCTCCTTATTTCCCTTTTCTCCCAGCCCCTGTCAACCACTAATCATCATATCTCTATGGGATTTGCTTATTCTAGACATTTTTCTATAAATGGAAGCACAATATATGGCCTTTTGTGATTGGCTTCTTTCCTTTAACATAATGTTTTCAAGTTTTATCCACATTTAGCATGTATCAATCCTCTATTTTCATTGCCAAATATCCCATGGAATGGACATGACACATTTTGTTTATCTACTCATCAGTTGGTGGTTATTTGGTCGTTTCCACTTTTTGGCCATTATGAACAATGCTGCTGTGAACATTCATTATAAATTTTCTTGTGGGCATTTTTTAATACTGCTGGGTATATACCTGGCTGGGTCATATGGTAACGCTACATTTATATTTTAAGGAGCTACAAAACTGTTTTTCAGAGAAACCATACCTTTTACATTTCTAGCAACAATGTATGAGGGTTCCAAATTGTCCACATCTTCCACCGACACTTCTTTTTTTATTATTTTTTACTAATGCTTCTTATTATCTGGCTTTTATTTTAACTATACTAGTAAGTATGAAGTGGTATCTCATTATGGTTTTGATTTGCATTTCCCTAATGGCTAATGACGGTTAACATCTTTTCAAGGGCTATTGGCCCTTTGTTTGTATTTTTAGAGGAATGTCTATTCAAATCCTTTGCCTACCTTTTAATTGGGTTGTCTTTTTATTATTCAGTTATAAGAGTTATTTATATGTTATGGATTATGGATATGATGATAAGTCCCTTGCCAGATAGATGATTTATTAATACAAACATTATCTCCATTCTATGGGTTGTCTTCTCACTTTCTTGATTGTGTCCTTTGAAACAAAAAAAGTTTTTTATTTTAATGAAATCCAGTTTATTTTTTTTTTGTCTTTGGTTATTTGTGTTTTTAATGTCATACTTAAGAAACCGTTGCCTAATCTAAGGTCACAAAGATTTACTCCTAAGACTTTTTTTAGTTTTATCTTTTATATTAGGTCCATGAATTATTTTGAGTTATTTTTTATATATGGTATGAGGTAGGGGTTCAGTTCCATTCTTTTATAAGTGGATATCCAGTTGTTCAAGCATCATTTATTAAAAAGACTATTCTCTCAGTTTGTTGTTGTTGTTATTGTAGTTGCTGTTGCTGCTTGTTTATTTAGTAATTTTTTTGGACTAATTCTGTAAAGTCTGTATGTTTGTCATGTGCAGCCTCTGAAATCTCTGCTCAGTTAGCTTTGTGGTCAGCTAATTATTGGACAGAGATTTTCTTAAGTGTCTTTAACCCATCAGTTTCCAGGCCCCCACACAAAGGGCTCTGCATGTGTGTAGAGGCATAGCTGAAATGCTTTGAAAATTTGTAACCATTGAAAGTTTGTAACTCTGTCTTCTCACTTTCGGTTTGTGCAGAGTCTCAAGGCCAGAGGTGAGACAGAATGCCCTTCTCAAGTCTTTTCTGGGTATGCACACATGGCCTTCCAGAGGCCCAGGAATATGTCAGAGCACCACAAGGCTTCTTATAGGCATCTTATTCCACAGATTTTCCTTTTTAAGTTTTTGGGCACCCTCTCAGTTACCTCACTGGTATTGCAGCCTTGGACAGCTGTGATGTTAAACACTTGCCACTGATTGTTTTCCATAAACACCATGGGGAAAGTGTTGCCGCAATGTGTACAGCTAGTGTTACAGCTCTTGACCTGGGAAAGAACCGAGCAGCACACGAAGAGTCAGAGAACAGCCTTTATTCCTCCCCAGCAGGCTCAGAACACCTAGCGTTACAGCTCTCTTCCTGTCTTCCGATCTTCTGACCCCCCTTCCTTGTTCTCCTCCTGCTTTTATACCCTTAGTAGGGCTCAAAAAGCATCCAACTACAAGCTTTAACATCCAATCAACAACAAGCTTTAACATCCAATCAACAACAAGCTTTAACATCCAATCAAAAACAGTGGGATTCAAAAATTACCCAATCAGGATCACGCAAGCAGCGTGGCCATAATCTAGGCGGCAGCACGTGGGCCTGGCCACGTTCTGGCACATGGGCCCCGGCCGGCTCTCTGCCACGGGGCCCGGCCCCAGCAGCGTGCCCTCCAGCTGGCCATGTGCAGCACCTGCCCGCGGAGATGCGGAGTGAGGGGGTGCCAGACATTTTCCGTATCAGAAGGGCTGCTCTCACTGAGTGAGCTCTGAGTCAGGGCAAACATAGACACGTACTATCAGTGGGGCTTTGCCAGGGAGCTGCCAGACATGTCAGAGAGTGACAAGTCTTTGAACATGGGGCTTTTTGAAGAGCTCCAAACCCGTACTGGTCCCTTCAGTGGTTGCTAGGCTGCTGGTTTTCACAGCTCCTGTGTTTCAAGGCTACTGTTTTTCAAGGCTACCATGGAGCTGGGGACGGGGACTGAGAATGTTCAAGTTAAAAATCCCACAAAGCTCACCGTTCCTACTGAGTTTCAGCTGTTTTTCTTGAATAAACACTCCTTGGATTGTTGTAAGCCTTTGGATAATTTCCAGAGTTCTGAAAAGGTTGATTTTGACAATTTTTGCCACTGATATCATTGTTCTTGTGGAGGAATGGATTTTCAAAGATCCTTACACCACTATTTCTCTTTGTTTATTTTTAATTAGTATTATCCCTCAGGACAGATGAGACTAGAAGCATATGAAAAGGCCTAGTGCCCAATGAAGAGTGTGCAAAAGGTGGAGTTGGAGTAGGGGCTCTACAGAAGGAACTAGAAATAAATTTTGCCCGTTTTCATTTATTTATTTAAATTTTTAACTGTGGCAGTGTAATAAATAAATATCCATGGGAGTATACATAGATGGGCCCTGTATTCTTTTTATTTTATACAGAGTTCTATGAAGCTATGCCATTTGGTTTTCCATCCCACAGCAGATGGGGGTAGGGGGAGCACATGTTAGAGGTAGATATATAGGACAACTGGCAGTGGGAAAGATTTAAGTATAAAAAAGAAGACATAACAATCAGTCATTAGGTGCCAATGTAGTGTGCTACAGAAGCGGTCCTCAACCTTTTTGGCACCAGGGAATGATTTCATGGAAGACAATTTTTCTACAGATGGGGTGGGGGTGGGGTGGGGAGGCAGAGCAAGAGATGGGGAGCAGCTATAAATACAAATGACGCTCTGCTTGCTTGCCTGCTGCTCACCTCCTGCTGCTATCCACCTCCTACTGTGTGGCCTCCAGATTCCTAAGTTTCATGGAAGACAATTTTTCCACAGAGAGAGGTGGCGGAGGGCGGAGCTCTGTAGTCCAGTCCCTAACAGTCTGCAGCCCAGGGGTTGGGGATCATAGTACTACAGTATTCACTTTGCATAGGCCATAGTCATATCAAAATAAAAATATTAATTTGTGCTCTGTACTCTTTGCTTTTCAAGACAGATAATGTCTAATATATTTTAGAATGTTTTCTATCAAAGATCAATAAAATGTTTAAAATATGATAGTTAAAGTTATAGACCTCATTTACCTAGAGCATTTATGGCTGAGTAATGCCATATATCCAAATGATATTGCTATTGGGACATTGCAATTTCACTGGTAACAAATTCTGTTGAGGAAAAATATTCTATAATCATCCACGTAAATTCATCATGGTAGTTCCAACATCTTAAAAGCTGAGCGTTTCAATAGTATATTGTCTCCGTATGAAGATATATAAAGAAAAATGATTAAGCTTCTCAAGAGTAGAAAGTTGAATCACACAATACTAGTACTTTTTTGTGCACTACCTGTACTAATTCCTTTAAGCTGATAAACACCAATAGCAACTTCTACCTACATAGAAAAAGATGCATTGATTTGTTGCTGAAGATATTGTTGTTAGTTTAATAGCTGCGTAAGATGCTATGGACTTAACTGACCACTTCAGAATAAGCTCTAGCAAAATGTGTGTGTTTTAAAGGGGCATCATAATGATTGATCACTCAACATGTGGGCATGGAAGCATACAAAACATAGAACTGTAGACAGGATCTCAGCAGAAGTAGTAGGGCAGGAATTCTAATGTGAATAGTGAGCGGTAATCTCGGAGGGACCATCTGTTGAAAAACCCACTCACAGTGTGGATACCATTAGCTGACATCATCATAGCTAGTTTGATGAAAACATCTCAGAAGTCAAGGAGCCACTTATAACAGAAAAAAAGTAAAGCTGCAAAAGTTTACTGTTCCATGTAGTGTAGATAAAAGAACCACTTCTGAATGTCTGTATCATGTCATGCAAATTATTAAAAACCTACGTAACAGGTGGTAGTCTACAAAGGCTGAGAAGATTTAAAGTTCTTAAGACCACCATCAAATCAAGGGCTGTTGTGCAGGGCTGAAGAACACATATGGACGAGCATCTTCTACAAAAAGTCTTTCCAAGAAAAGAGTGGAGGGGAATTCCTGGAGGATTTTCAGCTGGTTCTGAGTATTAAGTAGGGACTACATTACAAGGTACATAGCTGCAAACAGAGTGTGTATCTCTGTTCTAGGGAATGACTACCATGTGAGTATTTACCATGTGAGGTATTCACCATGTCAAGTTGACAATTTGCCAAATTACAGGTGTTTGTTCCCCAAAACTTTTTTTCAACATATTCTTTGATTCAATTCCAGTATACTAAAGATGAAGAAAATATTTAAGATGGCTGGACTCCATTCGAGTCCACTACATGTCCTTTCTTAGAGAAAAGGGTTGATGTGGTGATATTCCTGGATAAAAATGTAAATTCTATCTATGAATTTCATATATAGAGATATTCCTGTAAATTTCCTATAAGTATCTTTTCAATAGTGTTTAATAAGGTAGTTATTAGAATACAGGGTCTAATACATATGTAATCAGGCATTTTGATATTAAAAATGTGTCATTTCTTTATTGCAGTGTCCTGGCAGGTTACAATGGTACCATCTTTGCATATGGGCAAACAGGCAGCGGTAAGACATTCACTATCACAGGTGGGGCAGAGCGTTACAGCGACAGAGGCATTATCCCAAGGACATTGTCGTACATTTTTGAGCAGTTACAAAAGGTATGAAACCACGTCTATTTTGTATTTGATATATTCAGCAAAAATTTACTGTGAGCAGAAAATTTATTAGGACATTTGATTATATTGTATCTAAATGAGAAAGTATTATTGTGTAATAACTCTGGCCTTTACTTTTAAAGAAAGGCTAGGGTTTTGGTAGAGAAGTGGAAATTAAGAAGGCGCTTCTCATTAAAGGGCTGCAATTTCAACAGAGACTCAAGGAGAGTTCCTTCTGATACCCCCACAGAGGTTCAAAGAGCAGATAATACTTTTTACCACCTGCTATCTTATATTCCTCATTAAGAAACTGAGGAATGTCTTTTTGCCAAAACAAAAGTTTCTTTTAGCTACTAAAGCACTGTTGAGGATAGTATGATTGTTACCTTTTCACACTTTTGATAAAAGCCCAGAGGAATTTAACAGAGTACAAATTCATAAATTGTAACTAATATTACTATGAAGAGGAGTTCTTTATCTATGTTATATGTATATATATTATTTATTGAGTACCTCTGAATGCCAGTTGTTTTATCAGATTTTGTTGTAATATATAATGTAAATAAAAAGGTAGATATCCTTATTGCCATTTTATAGTTGGGAAAACTGAGAGGCAGGTTAAATATTTTTCTCTGGGTCCATATCTTATAAGTAGCTGATCTGGAGTTCCATCCCAAGTCTGTCTGAAGCCAAACTCTGCTTTTTACCATTATATATATACAGCCTCTGTACCTCAGACTGGCTTTATTTTGTTGGTTGTGTTTAAACAAATGCCCTATAATGAGTCAATTAACTTCTCTTGGTTTCAGTTTTCCCTTCTCTGAAAGTAGGGATTGAATTGTACCAAAGACTCTCTAGTATCCCTACTAGTTCCAACAATTCCTTGGTTATATTAAGTCTGTAAAACAAATGTCTTAACTAGGTCAATGTAACAGTTGCTCTAAAATTTCTTGACTATATGGTGTTTATATTTTGAGTTGCAAAGATGAGAAGAAATTGCTGAGATCTGCATAATTCTAGTTGCCATCCATAAAGTAGCAATTATCCATTAGTTCAGCTCATCTCTCACCAGCTCAAACATGCCAACTTTTCATGCCAGAAAACTTAGAAGAGAAAGGCTTGAGTATAGCATATGTGTTGAATCCAAAGTCACTTTTTTCATTCACTCATTTTTTTATTGTTTATTTCAGGATATTATGGGGGTATAAATGTTTAGGTTAGATTTAATGCCCTTGCCCCACAAGAGTCAGAGCTTCAAGTGTGTCCATCCCCTAGATGTGTGTGTGAATATACCCATCCTCTCCTCCCCTTCCACCTGCCTGACACCTGATAATGTTACTACTATATGTGCCCATAAGTGTTGATCAGTTAATACCAATTTGATGGTGAGTACATGTGGTGCTTATTTTTCCATTCTTGTGATATTTCACTTAGTAGGATGGCCTCCAGTTTTATCCAGCATAATACAAGAGGTGCTACATCACCATCGTTTTTGTGGCTGAGTAGAACTCCATGGTACACATATACCACATTTTATTAATCCATGCACGTATTGATGGCCACTTGGGTTGTTTCCACATCTTTGCAATTGTGAATTGTGCTGCTATAAACATTCAGGTATAGATGTCTTTTTTATAGAATATCTTTTATTCCTTTGGATAGATGCCCAGTAATGGGATTGCTGGATCAAATGGTAGTTCTACCATTGTAGAACTTGAAGCTTATAGCTTCAAGAACTTGTAGCTCTTTGAAGTATCTCCATATTGCTTCCCACAGTGGTTGTACTAGTTTGCAGTCCCACCAGCAATGTATGAGTGTGCCTATCTCTCCACATCCATGCCAACATTTATTGTTTTGGGACTTTTTGATAAAAGCCATTCTCACTGGAGTTAAGTGATATCTCATTGTGGTTTTGGTTTGCATTTCCCTGATGATTAGAGATGTTGAACATTTTTTCATATGTTTACTGGCCGTTAGTCTGTCTTCTTTTGAAAAGTTTCTGTTCATGTCCTTTGCTCACTTTTTGATAGGGTTGTTTGATTTTTTCTTGCTGATTTTCCTGAGTTCTATACAGAGTCTAGTTATTAGCCCTTTATCGGATGTATAACATGCAAATATTTTCTCCCATTCTGTAGATTGTCTGTTTGCTCTTATGATAGTTTCCTTGGGTGTGCAGAAGCTTTTTAATGTGACCAGGTACCACTTATTTTTTGTTGTCATTGTTGCTATGATTGCCTTGGGGATCTTCTTCATAAATTCTTTGCCTAGGCCAATGTCTGTAAGAGTTTTCCCAACATTTTCTTCTAGAACTGTTATAGTTTCATGTCTTAGGTTTAAATCAGTTATCCATCATGAGTTGATTTTTGTGCATGGTGAAAGCTGCAGATCCTCTTTCAGTCTTATACATGTGGCTATCCAATTTTCTCAGCATCATTTATTGAATAGGGATTCTTTTCCCCAGTGCATGTTTTTGTTTGCTTTGTCAAAGATCAGAAGGCAGTATGAGGATGGTTTATATCTGTGTTCTCTATTCTGATCCATTCATCTATGTCTCTTTATTGTGCCAGTACCTTAATAGTTTTAGTCACTATATAACCTTGTAGTGTAGCTTGAAATGTGGTAAATTGATGCCTCCCAATTTGTTCTTTTTGCTTAAGATTGCTTTTGCTATACGGGGTCTTCTCTGGTTCCATACAAAGCGTAGAATTATTTTTTCTAGATCTGTAAAAAATGATGTTGGTATCTTAATAATGTTTGCATTGAATCTGTAGGTCACTTTGGGTAATATAGGCATTTTAATGATGTTGATTCTGCCGACCCATGAGCATGATATAGTGTTCCACCTGTTTACGTTCTCTGCTATTTCCTTCCTTGGTGTTTCTTAGTTCTCCCTGTAGAGATCTTTTTCCTCCTTAATTAAATATATTCATTTTATTTTCTTTGTTGCTCTTGTGAAGGGTATCAAGTCTTTGATTTGGTTCTCAGTTTTACTATTGTTAGCGTATAGAAATGCTACTGATTTGTGTATGTTGATTTTTATAACCTGAGACTTCACTGAATTTGTTTATCAATTCCAATAGTCTCATGGCAGGATCTGTGGGGTTTTCTAGATATAATATCATATCATTACCAAAGAGTTATAGTTTGATCTCTTCTGTCCCCATTTGGATTCCCTTGATTTCTTTCTCTTGTCCAATTGCTCTAGCTAGGACTTCCAGCACTATGTTGAGTAGAAGTGATGATAGAGAGTAACCTTGTCTGGTTCCAATTCTATGTGGAAATGCTTTCAATTTTTCCCCGTTCAGTATGATCTTGGCTGTGGGTTTGTCATGTATGGCTTTTATCATTTTTTTGGTAAGTCTCCTCTATGCCTATTTTGTTAAACATTCTTATCATAAAAGGATGCTGAATTTTATCAAATGCTCTTACTGCTTCTATTGAGAAGCACATATGGTCTTTGTTTTTGCTTCTATTTATGTGGTGAATTACATTTATAGGTTTGTGTATGTTGAACCATCCTGCATCTCTGGGATGAAGCCCACTTGGTCATGATGGATTATTTTTTTGATAAGCACCTGAATTCAGTTTGCTAGGATGTTCTTGAGAGTTTTGCATGTATATTCATAAGGGATATTGATCTGTAGTTTTCTTTTTTTGTTGCATCCTTTCCTGGTTTTAATATCAGGGTGATGTTGGCTTCATAAAACGTGTTGGGGAAGATTCCTTCTTTCCAGATGTTGTGGAATAATTTCTGCAGAATAGGCACCAGTTCTTCTTTGTAGGTCTGGTAAAATTCAGGTGTGAAACCATCTGGTTCGGGACTTCTAGATATCCAGGTATACAAGAAGCTCAAAGAACTCCTGGGAGATTCATTGCAAACAGGAAGACACCATGACTCATAGTCATCAGACTGGCCAAAATAAAAATGTAGAGGCCCTCCAGCAAGCTATAAGGCAAAGAAAGCACGTAACCTACAAAGGAAAACACATCAAACTAACTGCAGACTTCTCAACTGAGACCTTATAAGCCAGAAGAGACAGAGGCCTCATTCTCACTCTTCTCAAACAGAATAATGCCCAGCCCAGAATCTTGTACCCTGCCAAACTAAGTTTCTTATACAAAGGAGAAATAGTGACCTTCTCAGACAAATAAAGACTAAGGGAATTCATCAAGACAAGACCTGCCCCCCAAGAAGTACTCAGAACAGTGTTACACATCCATCAGCACAATAAACACTCACCAGTATAAAATCATCCAAAAGCTAAAGGTCAAAGGCTAGATACTACAATAGCTCAGGAGAGAAAACAGAGCAACAAAATTCAACTTAACAGGATGAACAGAAATCTGCCCCATTTATCAATTCTTTCAATAAATGTGAATGTCTTGAACTGCCTGCTAAAGAGACATAGACTGGCCGACTGGATAAATATACATAAGCCAAGTATCTGCTGTCTTCAGGAAACACATCTAACCCACAAGGACGCATTCATACAAAAGAAAGCTGGCATAGAAGTTCTGATTTCAGATAACTTAGTCTTCAAGTCAGTAAAAGTAATGAAAGACAAAGATGGACACTATATAATGGTGAAGGGTACAATTCAACAAGAAGACATCACAATTCTAAATATTTATGCACCTAACTCAAGAACGCCCAAATTCATAAAGCAAATCCTACTTGATCTAAATAAAATGATAAACAACAATGCTGTAATAGCTGGGGACTTCAATACCCCTCTGACTGAACAGGACAGATCCTCCAAGCAGAAAATAAACAAAGAAACAATGGACTTAAACAGAACTCTGGAACAAATGGGCCTGACATTTACAAAACATTCAACCCAAAAAACCACTGAATATACAGTTTTCTCATCAGCTCATGGTACATTCTCTAAGATTGACCATATCCTAGGCCACAAAGGATGTCTCAACAAATTTAAAAAAATAGAAATTATACCATGTATATTCTCAGACCACAGTGGAATAAAATTAGAAATCAACAACAGAAATTCTCATCTCTATACAAAGACGTGAAAATTAAACAACCTTCTGCTGAACAATTATTGCATTAAGGAGGAAATTAAGATGGAAATCAAAAGATTCTTTGAACTGAGTGATAAAGTAGACACAAATTATTAAAATCTGTGGGACACAGCTAAAGTAGTCCTGAGAGGAAAATTTATATCCATAAATGCCTACATCCAAAAGACAGAAAGATCACAAATAAACAATCTCAAAGAATGAATGAATGAATCATCTCAAAGAACTGGAAAAGGATGAGCAAACCAACCCCAAACCCAGAAGAAGAAAAGAAATAACAAAGATCAGAGCAGAACTAAATGAAATCAATAGCAAAAAACTATATGGAAGATTAATAAAACAAAAAGTTGTTTCTTTCAAAAGATAAACAAAATTGACATGCCTCTTGTTAGATTAATGAAAAGTAGAAAAGAATGGACTCTGATAAGCTCAATCGGGAATGAAAAAGGAGAAATTACAACTGATGCCATGGAAATACAAAATATCATCTATGAATACTATAAAAACATCTATGCACATAAACTTGAAAATGTGGAGGAAATGGTCAAATTCTTAGAAACCCACAGCCTCACTAGGCTTAATCAGGAAGAAATAGAATTCCTGAACAGACCAATATCAAGTACCAGAATTGAAGCAGCAATCATTTACTCATTTATTTCTGACGTTACCTATTTTTTGTTGTTGTTCCCACATTTCACAAACTAGAAACATAGTTTTTATTCCCATGGCCTAATGTGGAAGCCTCTTGTTTTGGAAAGATCATTGGAGTTGGTGCAAACCAACCTGGTTCTAAGAAAGTGTACTACTTACAGCATGTGGCCTTGGGGCAGTTACTTAATGTCTCAGTCTTAACAGGGTTGTCATGAGGGACTGAAGATACAACATTTAAAGATGTCATCCAGTTCCTGACACACAGTATATGCTCAATACATTATAGCTATTACCACAGCCATTAATATCCATGTATATGCATGTGGCCAAATTATCCCTGACCACTTTTAGAAACTCTTAGAACAAATGAAGCCAATTCCCCTAATTAAGTTAAACAGGATTTTAAAAATCCTCTCCTAATGGAAAATGTATTTTGTCCTTTTAAAAAGTTCATTGATAGTTACTAAAGTACAGCTGTAAGAGTCTAAATGTCTCCCAAATACTTCGTTAGATTCATTATTTTGGATTTGTTTGTCATTGATATTACTCTAAACTTCATTTCATTCTGAATAATCCTAAATAACTTACTGGACTTGCAGAGAACCCGTTGGACCCATTTATAGCCAAGGCAACTCTTTGTAAATGGACAAATTTCCACAACACATTCATTATAATCAAACTGAGCTGTGATCCAGTAAGTCAGGCAACTTGAAGTGTATCATGAAGTTTGTTCACATTGTATAGCTGAAAAAATGCAGACTGGTACTCAGAGGTCCCCACTTGAATGGCCCCCCCTTAGAGGGCCACATGGAACTCTCTAGAATTCTTAAAGGAAACATATGACTTATGCAAAGTCTTTATTTCAAGATAAAATAAGAGCCTAGTGCATGCTAGGTCCTGAAATGCCAATGAGTATGGTAGGAGCACAATTTCACTGAATTTAAGAGAAGAAAATTGATTCCATTTATTTTAGAAATCCCTGCTCGTTATTTTTGAGTATTGTGAAGTCCAAACTTGTTTCGGGGCAGGAGAAAAAGCTGTCTGCAGGAAACATGTGTGTTATATTAGAATCTGGCAATCCTAAACACTAAAATGGAGTAATAAGGAAAGGTAGCTTGCCACATAGCTCAGTGAATTTTCAGTGTGTATTCCAGCAAAAGTCCAGAAAATGTAGAAGCTGGATGAGCCAAAGGCATTATAGCTATCATCTCAGGGCAGTAGACCTGCCATTTTCCTGACTTTTTATGATTTATTCTAATTTCTGGAAGAAGAGAATTTCTCCACTGCAGACAAACATGTAAGTTGGATGTCCTTTTTGCTTTTTTCCCCCCTTTCCTTTTATATTCACATACTGAATTCTCTATTGGAAGGCTTTCAGAAATAATAATAAAAACAATAACAATAGCAATATAACACCAACAGCAGCAACAGTGATTCTCATTCATGCCTGTTTTGGGCCACACATTTTTTTTTTTTTTTTTTGAGACAGAGTCTCACTTTATTGCCCAGGCTAGAGTGAGTGCCGTGGCATCAGCCTAGCTCACAGCAACCTCAAACTCCTGGGCTCAAGCAATCCTGCTGCCTCAGCCTCCCAAGTAGCTGGGACTACAGGCATGCGCCACCATGCCCGGCTAATTTTTTCTATATATATTAGTTGGCCAATTAATTTCTTTCTATTTATAGTAGAGATGGGGTCTCGCTCTTGCTCAGGCTGGTCTCGAACTCCTGAGTTCAAATGATCCGCCCACCTCGGCCTCCCAGAGAGCTAGGATTACAGGCTTGAGCTACCGTGCCCGGCCTGGGCCACACATTTTTGGTAAACTTTTAAATACAGAGCCTTATTTCTCTTATTTCTCTGTCACAACAGCTATGCAAGATCAGGGTTATTTCCCCCATTTTCATGGTGAAATAACTGAGGATAAAGGTGTGGGATCAGTCAGTTAGCTATAAATGATAGATCCAGTATGTCTGATGCTAAGAAGAGCTCAGAACTGTGTGCTAAAATTTCAAACCATAATCTCTGGGATATTTCATACATGTTCAGGTGAATTTTAGAAATACATTGGTTTAAACAGCATCTAAGAATGTTGCTGGAGGACCCCCCAGGGCCTTTTTACATGCTCTGGGACTCTTCCAGAGGGGAAGAGTGTGAATGTTGACCGTGAAACACTTTCTCCCCGGAGCATTATATTTCATGGAATATTTTAGAAACACTGGATTAGACTAATGGCCAGACTAGAGTCTGTCTAGTGTTTATAATCTCTGATACCTGTGTTAACCAAGCTACAACCCAAAGAATTATGTTGAAATGAAAGACTAGGACACTAATGTAATCAATAGGAGAGGCTATTGATCAGGATAAGCATCAGCAGAATTTGTAGCATTTGGTTGAGAGAAATTTGCTTAGTAATGCAGTCCAGTTTGTCACTCACCTTCACAGAGCACCAGAATACAAGCCTCAGCTATAGCTTGCGGGTTTTTCTTACAGTCACTGCTTACTGAGAGTTGCCTTTATTATTCATGAGGTAGTAGTATCTTTATTTGGATCATTTGAGCCATTTTATTAGACCAAAGAGTCACTAATTTTAAACTGAAGAACATGTAGAGATTCATTATCTAATTTCCTTACACTCATGAATTTGGAAACCGAGGCCTGACATAGTAGGAGCTCACAGCTTGTTGGAGTAAAAGTCCAGCTTTTGATTTTCAAGCTGCTGTTCTCTTCCCCGTCGCTATGACTTGGTCCTCTCCCTCTTTGAACAGCACCTGCTAAATGGATTGTCTTGAATATGGGTGAGACTCAATCAGGAAGGTCATCCTAAGCAAATTTTCTCTGTTAGTATCCACTTTGCCAATCTGCCAGACTTCTTGCCACAGGACATAAATATATTCTCCTCTTGTGAGAAGCATGATAATATTTGCAGAAATGGAAGCATTTGCATTTTGGGAGGAATGAGAAGAAGGTGCTATTATTGAATATTTTGTATTGAAAATTGAACTTTCTCAAAGAGCTGAAAAAATTCTCTGTTACACCTCAGAAGGAATGGGTCTGTTTTGTCTATTGGCAGAACTGAGATTAGGATCAGTCACTTTGATGTTTAGCCTCCTTAGATTGATGCTTATATCATTATATTTCAGCAATGACCCATAGAAAACATCTCTCTCTAACCTACAGCTAAATATCCCTGATTTTCCCCCTTGGGCCAGAAAAATTAACCCACGAGTGAGGTACAGGCAGTGAACTATTAATGTCCACTCTTACCTGACTGATCTAAACTATTTTTTGTCCTCTTGAACTCACTGTCATTGTTATCTATTTATGCTTCAGAAAAATTCGAATATTATAAAAGTAAAAAAAA
>VSMD01059163.1:0-10088 GCA_008750895.1 Mirza zaza
ATATATATATATCCTACACGCAGTTCAAAATTTTACTGTAAGCTTTCTCCCATCACTAAGCTAATAAAACTAATACATATATTCAGTATTTTGAGAATTTTAGGGAATAAAAAGGCCCATTCCTTCAGGGCTATGTAAACTTTCCAACATTTTGACCTTGACCCTAATGTCGACATTTCCGAAGCACAGCTGAGAAACACCACTGCTGCTGTACTCTGAGCTGTGAAATCTAACAGTGCTTCATGGTGCCTCTGACACAGCCGTCTGGGAATTGCTAACGATAATCAGTTGCTGTTAGTGACCACATCAACTACAGTTAAAAGCTGAAATCACCATATTCTAGAGAAGAAAATGTGAATTTTTTTACAAATTTGAAATGATTTACCATATGCTTCCAAAGTACATGATAAATCATAGACAGGTTTTGATGAAGCTGGGATACTACATCCTAAAGTATTTTAATTAACAGAATATATCTAGCCATGTTTTAAATCACCCTGAAACATTTTCGCTTTCTGGACTAGGGAAGTCTATTTAAATTTGACCAATTTAAGTGCCTAACAATTAGAAAACAGACGTTTTCTAAGTTTTATGTTTTTCTTCTGTAGTGGCATCAGCTTGTGCAAGAAGTGGGTTATGGAAGATTGTTTTTATTTACATCCAGTCAATCTGCAATCTTTGTTGGCAATGCCTATCTGACTGCTCTGGCTATTCTGCTATATATACAGACGGAGCCTTGGGTGGACTGACTGTGGAGGTGGAGACTAATTATCAGTACAACACCACGAACATTGTTTTTTGGGGAAAAATCTTGGTGCTCAGTGATACGGTAACGGTGTTGAGCTATGAAAAACTGAAGTCTAAATTTAGCAAACTTGAGGTGAAATAATTAAAAGGATGAGTAACTTCAGAGTCTGTTTTAGCTTCTCTGTAGAAGAGATTCATGTTCATAGACAATGACTAACTGAAGGTATAATTTTTTTTAATTTTAATTTTTTTTTTTTTTTTAAACAGAGATGGATGGGGTCTCACTCTTGCTCAGATTTGTCTCAAACTTCTGAGCTCAAGCAATCCTCCCATGTCAGCCTCCTAGAGTGCTAGGATTACAGGCGTGAGCCACCGCGCCCAGCCAGGTAAGGTATAAATTAAACAAAGAATTCTGTTTGCACTCTAGTACTTATCATCACATTTGGATGAATACACTTAGATTAAAATTTTAAAGCAAAAAAAAAAAACCTGCATGCAACCACTGATGTTAACAATCCTGCTTTTCAGTCTACTAAACTAGCCACAAAAAAATTGAGTACTATATTAACTAACACAGGGCTTACATATAAAATAAAAAACTTCAAAAACCCATTGTCGGAATAGAAATGGATTCCGATTAATATTTTCTAAACAAAGGATCATTTAGTCTAGCTTCATTGAGTATTTGGCAGGAAACTGAAATTGTTCTCTATCCCCCAATAAAAATCCCTCAATCATATAAAAGTGAGAAAACTCAAATATTTCAAAAATGTTAAGGAGCTACATAGATACTGTAGTTTCTGCGTTTTTGGTAATCTCCCCGTTTTCAGATATTGAGGAAAAAAACAAAAACATGTCATGTTTCTTAACATGATGGTACTAATAACTTCATTATGGCTGCTAGACTACTGGTTGAGAGAAAGACACCATCTGTGGTGTTTGAACGACTTGAAGAGAGAGAAGAAAGATGCTACAGTTAAATAGCAGCTATAGAGAACAAGCTTGTATTTCTGGCTATGTAGCTCTTTCATTTGAGACTAAACAAACAAAAAGCCTAAGAGCAAACAGAAAGAAATGAATTAAAGCAGGGGTTCTTACCCTTTTTTGGGTCATGGATTCCTACAGGAATCTGATGAGAGCTATGGATATCTTCCCCAGAAAAATATTCACATAATATTTTACATACAGTATCAGGGGAATATAGATTCCCTTGAAACCTATTTATGGACCCAAGGCTAAGAGCCACTGAATTAAGCCAAATCTGGTTTAGCCTGCCCTTAGCAGCAGCTTAAAAATTCAGAGATTATTTACTGCTGGGAAAAGGAGGGAAGGGAGAAAAAAAAATGCCGCAGTTAAACGGAGTCAGGGGCTGTACAAAGCAAGGCCACGAAGCAAGCCAGACAGTGCTCCCAGTGTGTCCTTACCTGTCAAGGGCTGGCTGAGTTCCGCCTGCACTTTACCCTTCGCTGATCCTTCCAGAGGTAAACCTCTGTCCCCTTTGTAGAGTTTCGGTTTAAATGGAGAATCTTTCTCTTTACCTTTTGATCCTTTAGGCCGGCCTGCTTGCTTCTTCTTGGATTTGCCATCCCCCTTCACACCCAGTAGTGGATGGACTTCTGTAGAAGGACAGAAAGGCTTGGAAAGGAACCCACACAACACCAGTCCACCACCCCAAACAGAACTCTGTGGGCAAAGAATGTTGCTTTGTGTCTCAGATCCACTAATACAAGGAGAAAAGCTTGTCTTGTCTATTATTTATGAAACTATATAAGAGTGGCCATTAAATGAGAAGCAGTTTGGTCAAAAGCACATGCAGCCTGTATGGCCCACACCAAGCCACAGCAACTCTAAACTGAATAGCAGCTGGAAGACGCACTGATCCTATTCCATACCAAGCCACACATTTAAGGAAAACACACACGCAGAGGCATGTGAGGCTGTGGAACTAGACCGATCAGAACAAGAATCCTGACCCCACCCCCCACTTCCTGTGAGACCCTGGACAAATTACATAACCTCTCAAACATAACCACAGCCTAAATTTTCTCCTTTGAAAAGCAGGGGTAGTAAATCAACTTGCAGGGTTGATGTAAAAGTCAACAATGGTATACAAACCACACAACTGTGCCTGAAACAGAGTACACATCAATAGCATCAGGGAAATGTACAGTTGCATGCTTAATTGATCTGTAGTTAGCTAAAAGGAAAGAGAAAGGAGGATGCCCAAGAGTAAACACACACACATACATACCCCTGCATCCATCCCCACCTATCCCAAGACATGATATTAATGATAAAGGCTTCCAGAGTCAGTCCACTAAAGGTGGCAGGAAGAATGAAATGACTGCCCAGGTCTATCTATTACTTTACCAGCTAATAAAACCACTCTGGGAAAAAATAAAAAAGAAGAAGAATGGTATAATAAAACAAACTCTGAGCCAGGTGTCAGAAGACTTAAAGCGTGTCACCTTAGGGGTAAGGTACTAAAGAGCAGAACTCCCCCATTTTAAAAGAGAAGTGAACACAGAGGCAACCGTTACACAAAGTTGTAAAACACTGTAAAAAAGACTCCTGGGAAAAGTCCTTCAAGGTAAAACCATTCAAACTGGAAATTACAGAGTGCACTGGGCACTTGAGAGTAGTGTTTGTCGGGCAACAGGGAAAAGATGCAACTCTTACCATCATTTGGTACTCCTTGAAGTTCTATATTGGTTGTTTTGGGTTTCTTCTTAGGTGGCTGGGACCCATCTGCTGAAGACTGCCTCTTCTTCTCTGAACTAGCCCCTTCATCCATCAAGGAGGTTTGGACTGCATCCGGTGGGGGGCCATAAGGATTTTCTTCTGGGTCTTCTACCTCAGGGGCAATGGGTAAATACAATAGAGCCTTTGAATCTTCCAGCTCTTCATCACTATTTGGAACAGGATCAGACAAGGGATTGGAAAAAAAGAGGAGATAGTTGCTTAAACCATGAGCCCTTCCTCCATTGCTTATATTAAACATAAGCAACACATGTGGATCTAGAACTTTAAGAAAGCCAAGATGAATAAAAGGAAATCAGACACCATGATTAATAAAATTGGTGGTAAAAATAAACAGGATAAATCAATTATTTCAGTTTCTTAAATTGTCTATCAGGGAGAAAGGAAGGGGAAATAGGACTAGAGAAGACTATATCATATTTCTTGGATACTCAAGGAGTTTCTCTCTTGTAGCTAATGAGCAGATGGGACTGAAGGGACAGCCAGGGGAATCGAATAGTACCTTCACCCCCTGCCTGAGACTGAGGAGGAGGAGCATCCTAAACAGCCCAGCCTTCTGTGCTGGCTCACCTGCTACAGAAGGCAGCAATGGGGTCCACACTGGTGACATCCACCTCCTCATCTTCTGCAGCATCAGCCCCTACAGGACAGAAACACACGAGAGGTTTGAGAAGAAGTGGAAAGCTGCTTTTTTACTTGCAGCTTAATGGTTTTCATAAACTGAAATCCAGAAGCAACAAAGGAGGAAAAATAAACAGTTCATATTTAACAAATGTGTGCTGAATTTCCACCCTATGCTAAGCACTAGAAATAGAGCGATGACCAACAAAGTTGGGAATAGTTCAGTAAAAGCTTCATAGTCTAACTAGGGAGACACATACAAACAGATAGTTTCAATTTAATACAGTAAGTGCTACAGTAAAGGTACACGCCATGTGCTCTGGAGATGGCAAGGAGGAACAATTTATGTGGAAGTCTGGGAAGGCTTAACAGAACAGAACCAAACACTGCCAATCCAAAACATTCTGCATCCCTGGAGGTCTTCCTAAAACACACAAGGCATGAAAGTTATCTAGTTTCACAAAAGTTAGGACCAGCACTTTCAAGCTGGTGAGTACTAACCTCAAGCCTGACTTCCTGGTTCCTGGCACCATTAAGTGGCCAGGAGTCAATGATCTGTGGCATGAATCATTGACTCACTGACAGTGACAATTGGGCATCCTAAGCATTCACACACATGAACCCCTACTATGCATAAAGCCCTGCGTTAGACGTGATGGAGAGAAAAAGTCAGATCTTTATTCTGAAGGAGCTCCTATCTAGTTCACAAGAGATAAAAATAACAATGATAACAATCATAATGGAAAATAAACCTGAGTGCTTATTATGGCCTAGGCATATATTAAGTGTGTTACACGAATTATTTCATTTGTTCCCCACAACTCTAAAAGGCAGATACCATAGTACCCCTATTTTACAGATGAGGAAATTAAGGTGTAAGTACTAAGAATAAGTATTTTTCCCAAGGCAGTCTGACTCCAGAGCCCATGCTCTTGACCTTTCTCTTACTGAGAAAGAGACAGAATGCACAATACAAGCCAAGCACTGAGAACACGTGGCTGCTCTGCCAGTTCCACACTTAATCATCTGCAATTCATCAGGAAATACAAAGTGAAATGTCAGGAGAGCTGCTTGGGCTCTGGTAACGCCCATATAAGCCCTTAGTTAATGCTTTATAAATTAAGACTCTGCAAACACTGTGAAAACTATGTAAGTTTAAAGAACAAAGTAATATTTTAGCCTAAGTACTGAAATAAATTTACAACATAAATTAAGAATATTAAGTGAAGCAACTATTTTCCCTTTAGGAAATACTATCTGCAATTGAGAAATATTACCTGTCTGCTCAGGCTCACTCTTATCTTCATCTTCAATATCAAACTCTGATTCCCTTTCCTCATATTCTACATTTTCATCCAATTCTTTGAAATCTGGTGCGAATGCACTCCAGTTTTCCTATGCCACAAACAAAATATACTATTTAACCATATAAGAAAGCAATAATCTGTAATCTAGACATTAATAATAAAATGAAAGACTTGAGCACAAAAGAGACTAAAAACTCTGAGATTAAATTTGGCAGATAAGAATAAAAATTAGGTATCTGCAGGTTTACTATCTTAAGGTACTTCCTATCTTAAACATTTTAAGTTATTCACTATAGCTCTTTCATAAATAATCATCTTCTTTGATCTTTTTAAGATGTAATTTTGAAGGAAAATGTTAAATTTTCTTATAAATTCATGGATTAAAAATATAGTTTAAAAGGGTTCAAAGTAAAACCAAGATATAAAACAGAAACTGAGCTAAAACTAAGAAAAGCAAAAGAAAAATATATAACAAATAAATCACAGAAAAATTTAACAGAAAATTCTAGTGTCAAGACTTTCTCCCTGAAAACAAATCTAGTAAACTAGCTTGGGACCAAGACCTTCCTATCAAAATAAAGTGAAACTAGATGCACTGAACCTATTTTCTTAGGTCACAAGAATCATATGCAATAAAAAAAGCAAACAAGATAATTATTAGCTTACTGTGGACATATATGGTTCTTTGATAATAACAGGGGGTATCTAGTTTCAAAGCAGGTAAACCAGAAAAAATACTTACCACTTGATTTTGTGCCCAGATAGACACCACTCCACTGGAAATGGATGCTATGATGGGTCGAACAGGATGCCACTAAATTTTAATGAAAAAAAGAAAAATAGATTGTAAAATAGAGTCAAGATATTCTGGCTTATGTAACAAGAGCAACGCCCCACTCTACTCACAGCGACATCTAAGAGGAGTTCTCCTCTCGTCCCATGGAGAATCTTCACCAGGTTACCGATGCTCTTCTCCCAGATGTACAGAGCATGCTGCCGGGCAGAACCCGCCACTATGTATTCCCCATCCCCAGAGAAGCAGCACTTCTTCCATGGGGTCCTAAAGTACAAAGAAAGTATCAAGGAGAACTGGACCCTGGGCCCCAGCCATGAGTTATCACATATTCTTCTAGGTCATGACACATACCTATTCACCAAGTCCTGCAATTTTTGCATGGGTTCAGGCTCCCCATCTCTTCCGCAGGTTAAGATTTCTCTGCCATCATAAACTCTGATTATTCGATCTGCTGTGTTAATTAAAAAGCAACTATAGGAAAGAGAAAAACATCAACACCACAGGTCATTAATCTGCTCCTGTTAAGATTTTCTATTATTACCAGTTACTCAGAACAATACCACAAAACAACTAACTGGGGAGAAACTGAATGAGTAAAAATCTAAGTAATAGACTAACAAACTTATATATGTCTACTTGTCACCTTTCCAACCAAAATATAATTTGAATATGTTTTATAACTTCTTGTGTATCCCTGAACCCTAAACTTATAAACTGTCAGTATTAACTAAGACCCAAGACCTCTAAGCTGAAACCAGTTTGCTAAATTCACAGGCTGGTAGTTAAATGTATATAAACATTTCATTTCACTGGCCTGTTGTATATACAATATATTCTTCTTAATGAATTAAACTAAATGTGTCATTTTAAAATGTCTAACTTTTTACTGTAATGATATCAGAAATCTGTCCCAAATAAGTTATTTCATCACTTTCCTACAGGGACTGTGTGTGGGTCTGTTGCCCAGACTGGAGTGCAGTGGTGTAATCTTTGTTCACTGCATCTTCGAACTCCTAGACTCAGTCGATCCTCCTGCCTCAGGTTCCTCAGTAGCTGGGACTACAGGCTTGGGTCCCCATGACCGGCAATTTTTTTTTTTTCTTTTTGTAGAGACAGGGTCTCCCTATGTTATCAAGGCTGGTCCCCAACTCCTGGCTTCAAGCGATCCTCCCACCGTGGCCTCCCAAGTGCTGGGATTATAGGCATGAGCCATTGTGCCATTTTGAACATGAATGTCCTTCATTGATAGGTGTTCCTAACCAAAATAGCATGACTATTACCTCTTCTTGTTTCTGTTGATATATCTACTTTTTATTTATTTATTTATTTATTTTTGAGAGAGTCTAGCTTTGTTGCCCAGGCTAGAGTGAGTGCCATGGCATCAGCCTAGCTCATAGCAACCTCAAACTTCTGGGCTCAAGCAATCCTACTGCCTCAGCCTCCCAAGTAACTGGGACAACAGGCATGTACTACCATGCCTGGCTAATTTTTTCTATATATATTAGTTGGCCAATTAATTTCTTTCTATTTATAGTAGAGACAGGGTCTCCTCAGGCTGGTTCTGAACTCCTGACCTCAAGCAATCTTGCCCGCCTCAGCCTCCCAGAGTGCTAGGATTACAGGCGTGAGCCACCACGCCCGGCCTATATCTACTTTTTAAATGGGTAACCAAACTCACTAGAATAACGTATAAAATTAAGAATAAATAGGTTTTATGTAAATGAATGTTCAGTTACAATGTGAATTTTATGACATCAGTTCTAATTATAATAATAGCTAATCTTTATCTAGTGCTTACTACATGCCAGGCATTTGGGTTCTAAGCACCAAATATATACACAAAAACTGCAAATCTCAATGTATTTTTGCATTCTACTGACTTTTAAAATTGTCCCTGGTGAGATCATTACTTTAAAAAAGAAGAAGAAGAAGAAGAAATAAAACTGTCTCTGGAAAGGTAAGATCTTACCTCCCTTTCCGGGCAAATTCAATCGATTTAATGGCCGTGGTATTGCTTGTTCCAGTTGTTACTCTGAAGGAAGCAACGAGATCCTGAGAATCTGTTTTTAGGACCAAAATCTAAAGTTTGAAAGAGAGAAAGAAAAAAAAATGTAAGTATTCTGATAATTAATAATGAGCTCTGGCTTTTGTCTCTAAAATTGGGCAGAGACTAAGTAAAAATATAAACATTTCTATTCCCATGTATTCAACCTGATTAACTAGTATTTCCTTTTTGTCTCTTCAAATAAAGGACAAGATTTTAAACAATTCTTAAAATATGATGTTTAGGATTATTCGCAATAGCCAAAAAGTAGAGGATTATATTGTAATATTATATATTTAATATTTATTATATATCATATAAAAATGTTTAGGATTATTCACAATAGCCAAGTATACACTGACAGAGGAACAAATAAAATGGGGTATATACATACAATGGAATATTACTGAGCCCTGAAAAGGAAGAAAATTCTGAGACATGACATGACATAGATGAACCTTGAGGACATTATGCTATGTGAAATAAGCCAGTCAAAAGGGGCAAATTCTGTCTGATTCCACTTGTCTGAAGTACCAGAGTAGTCAAATTTATAGAGATAGAAAAAACAGAATGGTAGTCGCCAGGGGCTAGGGAAGAGCAGGGATGGGGAAATTAATGGTTCAATGAGCACAGAGCTTCAGTTTTACAGGAGGAAAAGAGTTCTGTGGATAGATGATGGTGATCACTGCACAAAGTAAATATACTTAATACTACTGAACTGTACACCTAAAAATGGTTAAAATGGTAAATTTTATGTTGTGTGTATTTTAATATTTTAAAAATTGCCACTTTGCAAAATAGACGTGAAATTCTACTATCCCATGTGTGCCAGTCAAAAAAAAAAAAAAACCAAAAGAAAACCAAGGAGTCTAATGGAACTAGTTTAATTCTAAACATAAAAAGAACCTTGGGCCCTGTGCGGTGGCTCATGCTTGGTTGGAATCCTAGCACTCTGGGAGGCCAAGGCAGAAGGATTGCCTGAGCTCAGGAGTTCTGAGACCAGCCTGAGCAAGAGTGAGACTCTGTCTCTACTAAAAATAGAAAAAAAATTAGCCAGGCATCTGTAGTCCCAGCTACTCGGGAGGCTGAGGCAGAATGATCACTTGAGCCCAGGAGTTTGAGGTTGCTGTGAGCTAGGCTGCCGCCACAGCACTCATTCTAGCCCGGACAACACAGCGAGACTCTGTCTCAAAAAAAGAACCTTGGCCAGGTGCGGTGGCTCACGCCTGTAATTCTAGCACTCTGGGAGGCCAAGGCAGGAAAATTGCTTAAGAGGAGTTTGAGATCAACCCGAGCAAGAGCGAGACCCTGTCTCTACTGAAAACAGAAAAAAATAGCTGGGTGTGGTGGCACGTGCCTGTAGTCCCAGCTACTGGGGAGGCTGAGGCAGGAGGATCACTTGACCCAGGAGTTTCAGGTTGCAGTGAGCTATGATGATGCCAGTGTACTCTAGCCTGGGTATTAGACTCTGTCTCAAAAAAAAAAAAGGGCCTTGGCCGGGCGCGGTGGCTCACGCCTGTAATCCTAGCTCTCTGGGAGGCCGAGGTGGGCGGATCATTTGAGCTCAGGAGTTCGAGACCAGCCTGAGCAAGAGCGAGACCCCATCTCTACCATAAATAGAAAGAAATTAATTGGCCAACTAAAATATATATAGAAAAAATTAGCCGGGCATGGTGGCACATGCCTGTAGTCCCAGCTACTTGGGAGGCTGAGGCAGCAGGATTGCTTGAGCCCAGGAGTTTGAGGTTGCTGTGAGCTAGGCTGATGCCACGGCACTCACTCTAGCCTGGGCAATAAAGTGAGACTCTGTCTC
>VSMD01059164.1:0-183806 GCA_008750895.1 Mirza zaza
TTAGTTGGCCAATTAATTTCTTTCTATTTATAGTAGAGATGGGGTCTCGCTCTTGCTCAGGCTGGTTTCGAACTCCTGAGCTCAAAGGATCCGCCCACCTCGGCCTCCCAGAGAGCTAGGATTACAGGCGTGAGCCACCGCGCCCGGCCCAGATTTTTCTTTCTGAGTAAAAGCTACTAAAGACTTTCTCTCTGGGTGCTTATTGAAACAGATGAACTTTTAGTTTGCATTCAGCATAGAGAATCCATGGCAAACCAAAAGGCAGAGAAACATGAGCCTGCCTCCAGAGAAGCCAGGTGAGGCTTGGCAATGCCATCCCTGAGTCTCTATAAAGGGGCCATCAGTCAAAAAATTAACCACCGTGGAATACTGAAGGAGGGAGTTCTCCAAGCTCTGTTAGTAAAAAGCAGTATTATTTATGGTCAGAAACAGCGAGAAACAAGGCCTGCTGTTATATCCTGCATCCTCCATATTTAAGATCAATGAGGACCATTCCCTGGAAGGTGTTGTCTCGCAAGGTACAGACTGTGCAAGACAGAGAGAGCACAGGCTCTTGCCCTGGTTTCATCAATGAAAAGTTATGTGACTAGTTGTAGTTTCCTCCCCTCTAAAATGAAGAGAATAATAGAATCTTCCTTCTAAGACTGCTGTGAGCATAAACTGAGAAAGTCAAGGTAAATTGCTTTAGCTTAACACTTGGATTATAGTAAATACTCAATAAAATTAGCCATTATTATTATTATTGGAATTATTATTTTTGTCTTTTATTATATATATCATGAAAAGCTCATAAAAGTTAGTGATAATCACCCTATTTTCAGTTGACTTGCTTTCTTCTTATAAATTTTCTTCTCTCCTTTATCCTGTTCACTGTCTTTGTAGCTAAACATTGCCAGTTTGGTGTCATTATTTTTCCCTCCCTTCTATAAAATCATACACACAATGTATCAGTTGACCTCAGGTTCACCAAGTTTTGAAATACTAGGATGAAACCTGACCTAGGTAATCTTAGAACAAATATGAAGAAGTACTACTTTGCATATAAAGTAGCCAACAAGAATTTTCTCTTCTAAAAAACATCTATGCATAGGCTCTTCCACTAATGTTTATCAAAAATAAAGTCTGTAGATCCAGAAAGATTTACACAAATAATCTATGGACTCACTATCAAAATATCCTGGTAGGACACTGGCAGTTTAAGAAAATGCCATCAATGCACAGTTGGGAATAATGTAGACACAATTGCTAATAAAACTCCTGAATTGGAGTTTGGAATCAATACCCTCTCAATGGGCTAACAGGAAAAATAAACTATGATGTCAAAGAGAAAAAGTGGCGCGGAAATTGTCTGCTGATTTTGCTTAGCATGTATTGGTGTTGGCCTAATATAGGGTTGTAAAGACTTAAAGCCATTTTCTTCTTCCATGATTAAACTTCCTTTCCTTGCATTCTCTCCAAATACCTCCCGCCCCACTTCTCTAGTGTCTTTGTTTACCTTTGCATCTTGAACCTACATCCTTGAAGTTGCTGAACCCCAAGTAGGCTGGTGATTGTCCAGGGCCTCTGGGGGAGGTGGCTGGAGGCGTCTGTTCTCCTTTTCTTCTAGGAGACCCAGCAAATTCCTTGCCGCATCTTCCCACCGAATGTACTCTCTCAGCCGTTGCTTCAGGCTCCCTCCCTCAGAAATAGGTGGTGACTCTCCTGTGCTCTTTTTTCCCATTAAGTGCCCTGTAAAAACCAAAACAAAACAAAAATAACCCAGAATGCCACAAATTGTACCAAAAGAAATGAATGAAAGATAAATCTAAAGGACATCAATTATGTTTGTGTGTCTTCCTCCTATGTGCAGAAGAAATAGCATTTTATTATTAGGAGTTAATTCATACATGATGGACAGATTTTGCTCTCTGTTCAAAATGTGCAATGAGCTGGACAGAATTCAGAACTGCAACCCAAGAGCCCTGCAACCCAGCACCTCTACTAACTAGTTAGGTGACCTCTCCCAAGTCATTTAGCATGCCCAGTCTTCAGTTTTCTCGACTATAAAATGAACAGGGTGGACTAATCTAAGGAAGCTTCCATTTCTAAAGTTCTATCATCAATTCTGTGTACACTGAATTCTATTCCCAACTGGAAGATGGAGTTTAAACACCTTCCCCAGTCAATTTTGAATTGCTGCAGACAATAAAAGTCTTGCTGCTTTTCTTTGTGTTGATTAAAAAAAAAATGTTGCTCTCCCTTTATCTGTAATATAAAAGTACCAAAGGAATTTTTCATTTAAACTTTTGAAGAATTTTAGCTGATATTGAATCTAGGAAATTTTACCTAGAAATTACAGTTTGTTAAGCGTGTCATAAAAAACAACTTGAAAACAAGTTCTGAGTAACACTTCTAGTCACATAAATCAGAATTTACTCCTGGGTATCTGAAATGGTCAGTGAAAGTCTATCAGTGGCTTCAGAAATGTGTGTCTGCCATGTAAATAAATAAAAACAGGTTCATGCATACAAGAGAAAATAACAGACTCAGAAGTGGGCAGAGAATTCAAGGTCTGCATCCTTAACACTTTAGGTCCTTGCTTCAATATGCTTGTGTTATCTACTTTCTTCAGTTGGCTTTCTCCATCTCTCTATAATTGAGCTTTATAGCATTTTGGAATTTCCAACAGCAATAAAACTATGGTGCTTTTGATTTAAAGCACACAGAGAAAAAGGTCTTCAAGGTTCCAATATTGACTGGTATTAGAAGTATTTAAAGGCCGGGCGCGGTGGCTCATGCCTGTAATCCTAGCACTCTGGAAGGCTTAGGTAGGTGGATTGCTCAAGGTCAGGAGTTCTAAACCAGCCTGAGTGAGACCCCGTCTCTACTAAAAATAGAAAGAAATTAAATGGCCAACTAAAAATGTATAGAAAAAATTAGCCGGGCATGGTGGCGCATGCCTGTAGTCCCAGCTACTCAGGAGGCCGAGGCAGGAGGATCGCTTGAGCCCAGGAGTTGGAGGTTGCTGTGAGCTAGGCTGATGCCACGGCACTCACTCTAGCCTGGGCAACAAAGTGAGACTCTGCCTCAAAAAAACCCGAAGTATTTATGGCAAACGTCCTGGGAAGAATATTTGAAAGAACTTTGGTCTCTTAAAATTGAAAGAGGCCCCTTCCCCGTAGCTGTATCCAACAGCAGAGAAGCCCTCACCCTAACTTCATTGCTTTCACGTGCACTGCAACGTACAGTGTACAGGATGTTTAAATGCATTATTGCATTTGATCCATACTGTAATAGGTTTAGTGAGAATGAGACTTGCCAGAGCTCATATGGATGTAAGCATAGGTTCTAGGATTAAAATCAGTTCACAGTCCAGACTTTATTATACTGCCTCTTAGTGTCCTTTAACTTCCTAAGAATGCAAAGTTGCTAAAAATCATTCTGGGGTCTGGAAATAAGGATAAGGTCTACAAAAGTCTTTCTAATGTTACAGAAAGGAATAAGGATTATATATCGGTATATCGTGATTCATTATGCGACTCAGAAAATTAATTCAGTGACTATTGGGGAGCCTTAAAATGAAGTTTTACTGCATTGCAGTGTGAGCACTTGCCCAATCACCTGTGACATGGCACTGCACACAATTTCAAGACCCTACTGGGTATACTGTCCAAGCGAAGGACTGGAATCCTGAACGATTGGCTTCTCACTTATCTGCTTGGTCAAGGTGGTGCCCAGAGATCCACTAAATAACCTTGCATTCAGCCATAGCAGGGATTCTGTTGTACAGCTTCTCAGGAAATAGGAATGCATTCAGCTTTATTTACATGGAGGAAATTGCATCATGATGATTGGAAGGCAGGATTAGAACCCTGATGCTCCCAGTAATGACCTCGGTCACTCTTGCCTTCCTAATTGCCTGTCATCTAGTTAGGAGGCTGGAAATGAGAAAAGAGTTCCTGCCAATGAACTAAAGGGGTAATGGAGATATTTTTACAAATAAGAACTTCATTTTTGTCATGCCTGAAAAAATTAGTGGACTTTTCTAACATGGGAGCAGAAAGTCACCCTCCGTTCTGTGATAGTACTGAATTTCCATACTTGCATATATGGTGAATGTGTTCAGTTTCCCACCCCTAGCCCACAGACTGTTTATTAAGGAAAGCACACCATCTAAAACATCCCAGGGAAGCACACATTCCCTGGGTCCTATTTCACTTTTGAGCTGGCTACTGTCAACCATATCATTGTCTCCATGGCAACAGGGATGATATGCCCACTTCTCCCTCTTCTCACATCATTATTTGTCATGGGTCCAAATCATAATAATGGAGATCTCAGCATAGACAAAAGACAGGCACTTGAAAAAATAAAACCTTGCTCAAAGGAAAAAAATCCTTTAGTTGTTTTTAATCACTTAAAGATTCCAGTAAAGGGCAGGTTTAAAACATAAATAAATAAGTCATAGGTTAAAGTGCTGAGTACTTCTAAGAACTAGTCTTTCTGGAGCCACACTTAAACTCTTTCCCGGTTTCTGAGACTGCACTACAACGACAAGCCATTCTGCAGCTGAATACTGGTGTTTCTGACTTTACCTTCTGGAATATACCTTACATCAAAGTTAGATCTACAATTAAGAGCATTTCATGGGAGCACAGGAAATAGTCACCAGTGTTAGTGTTGACATATATTTTCATTGCACAAACAAAACATTTCCATAAACATCAAACCAGACAAAAAATTTGTTAAGTTTTTAAGCTGTCAACCTGTTTTCCATTGCTACACCACGCTTCTCTCAGCTGGAAGAAGCAATTCACTTAACAAGCTTGCAAATGTGTGCTGACAGTTTCCTTGTGGACAGCAGTAAGTAGCTTTAGTTTTACATAATTAAAACTAAACTGCATGTTTTTAGTGACTGTGGAGGATAGGCGTTTTCTTGGGATAATTGAAAGCTAAATTTACATTTTAACACTATCATTCATCCTTGTCAATGCTCATATTCCAACAGAAGGCATGTCTACCCAGAGCAAACTTTTTCTCAACCACAGTGTAATTTTAGGCTGAAATGTGATTTCCTACTTCACCTCCTCGTTCCCAAGCTCTTCCTATACTCTGCACAGCCACCAAAGGGAGAAAAAGGAAAAAAAAAAAAAAGAGTGTATTTGAGAATAAATAAGAAAATGGCATTTGAGATTGCCAGTGGTTGGTACAATGGGTTAGGAATGCCCAAGTACCACTGGGCATGGGGATTAAATGCCAGACACTCTAAACGCCTGAGGGCAGATGGGCTCCAGGACTACAGAAAAGTGGGGTTGGTTTGGCTTGTACTAGAAGTAAATGATGCTGCCTTCCCAGCTAAACCCCTAGTCCTCCTTTGGGCCTGCAAAGATTACTTAATAATAAGCATTTTTTAGTACAAAATATGGACAAGCAAAAAAAAACGTTGGAAATATGGATGTTTCATTCCACCTTTCCAGGCTTGTGGCTGGCCCTGACAAAGGCCACTTGATCTGAGCTTCCAGAAACCCTTTTTAAGAAGTATCAGTTCTAAGTTTGGATTCCTCAGGGCCTTCTAAGTATCCTTCATTCTTGAAATGCAGGGTTTCTCAGCTTCCCCTACCCAACCTCTCCTCTCCACACCAGACTCCTGGGTCTCTCCTGTTCCTCAGGATCACAAATCCTCTCATTCCCGAGACTGTCAAGACCCAGCAAATTATTCTTTTAGCAACAGCAAAAACTGCTCCATTGCAAACCCCCCCCCTTGACTTCTCTGACAAAAGCACACACAACCCAGAAGAGCTGAGCGCCACGAGACAGTTCCCCTTCCCCAAAATTCTTCCTTGTCTTCGCCCCGAGATCTGCGAATCAATTGATATTTGCATTACCGAATACCTTTCCAACACCCCGGCCTGGCTCCTAAGTAGATGACTAAGGAAATACACAGACACACACGCGCCTTACATCTCTTCAGGGATCGACCAGCTTCCTAGGAAATGTTGGGGTTGTCCCTGTTGTCTATATGGGGGAGGGAGTTGTGAGGAAGTCGGACGCTTTGTATTCTCCAGAGGCTCTGTTTGGCGAGGCTGAGAGCCGGGGTGACGCTGGACCTGCCGAGCCTGCCGCGGCTACCTGCCTCCCAGTCGCCTGCGGCTGTCCTCTCCGCCGGGGTTTGGGGGACTGGGGAGAAGGACGGCGGGAACGAGGGAACATCCGAGCCTGTGCCCGGAGAGCAGGACCTGTTGGCAGAGCTGGTGTGAAAGGAGCTGGGGAATGGCGAGGCCGTGGATCTAGAGAGGCAGAGAGACCGCGGTGAGCAGGGAAACCCGGGGCGATCCCCGAGGCGCCCAGCGTGCCGGCTGGAAAGAAGGAGGGTTGGGCAAAAGGATCGGGAAAAGAATATAGCTGCAAAGGGAAGAGAAGGACGGGGAAAACTCAGGAGAGCCACGAGCAGAGGCGGGATTCAGGCACTGCTCGCTGAACAGACTTGAAACCCGGGGCGGGAGCGCTGCGCCCCAGATGCCCACACCTGTGGCTTTGCGAGGCGCAGCCTCGATGCCAGCCCGCGCGGGTCGGAGTCGAGGCCACCGAGCTGGACCACGGCTCCGAGGTGCACTCAGGGGTCCCTCTCCCCAAAGTTGTCCAAGGAGAGTACCGTGCCAGACAGGGTTGAGATCAGGCGGACAAAAGGAGGTGTTGGGTAGGTGCGGAGCGAAGGTGGTCTGCGCATTGGATGGGTTTTTGGAGAGCTGCGCGCTGGCTCGGGCGCCCTGGGGAAGAGGGGGAGACGCATGGGCGGGAAGCGAGAAGGAAAGGATCAAGGGACCAGCCTGTGGCCAATAAGGGACTGATGGGCTCCCCAGGATACGGAATGGTAGGGTGGAGTTTTAGGAGAGAGCGGGGAAGGTATTTCAGCAGAAAGGTCGGGGGGGGGGACCCCAAAAGCCCCCAAAAGCCGGGCCGGGGAATCGCTGAGATGGGGAGACAGGTCCCCTCCGGCTGGCACATCCCGCCGAGGACACTCACCCACTGCCCAGTGGTTGCCGCGCGGGTACATCTTGGCCAACACGGTCCCTCCTCCCACCGGCACGGGGACCGCTGGCCCCCGGGGCGCCTGGCAGAGGACCAGCGCCAGCAGAACGAGCGGGAGCTCGCGGCCGCGCATGGTCGCGGCGGGAAGCCCTGGGAGCGCCGCGAAGCTGGGCAAACAGTGCGCTCTCCCCACGGAGCAGACACGGGAGGACCAGGACCTCGGAGGAGCTCCGCCGCCGCAGCCGCCGGTGCCACTGCTGCCCCTCCAGCCGGGCCCCGACTTTATATGGAATCCTGGGCGGGGGGGTCGGGGGCTCCTCCACCGCGGACCGGAGCGCTCTGACGTCTCCCTATGGCGAGCCGGGGCGCCGGGACGCCCGGCCTGGAAAACCATCCATCTCCCCGCCGAGTGATAAAGAGGCTGAGTGTACGCTGCCGCCTCTCCCTTCCCCTCGTAGTCCCGTCGGCCTTCCCAACATCGGATGAATTCCTTCCCTCCTCGACGCCTTCGCTCCAACACAATCCGGGGAAGTCCTCCCTCTCCAGCCTCGCCAGGGGCCTCCGGCGTCAGCTGCCTTCCGATTCCGCCAGGGGGAGCGGCGCCCCGGCCGCCCGATCTCGGCAGGTGGAGAGGAGCGATCTCCAAGGGTGGATGCCTGGGGCTGGGCTTTGCTGGAGGGGTTTGGAACCGCGATTGCAAAGGACTTCTAATTCTCCGGACCTTTCCCCTCCATGGACCAGCTCCTCGCTGTCCCAGCCATAGACTTCCAGACCTTGCCTTCTTGCAGGGCGCCCTCTCTCCCTCCCTCTCTCTTTCTTCCCCTTCCCCATCTGTCTCTCTCCCCCATGGCAGCAGTATCCTCACCTCCAACCCCGTTTTCCGCACCCCTGCCCTCTGCCCATTGGCATGGTGAGATGGAGGATGACACAGAAGACACAGGGCCCCTTTCACAAGCATGCAGCTTCCATGTCACCGAGGAAGAAACTGCTCTTTTGCTGATTTGCCTGGGCTGTACCTACTAGAAAGCTCAAACTGTCCCTAAACTGCTACATACACACGCACACCTGTCTAGAATTGCTCGATTTTCTTCTTCTCTTTATATTCTTAGATCTGAAGAATGGTCACCAGACCAATCTAGGTGCCATGGATACAAAGGGGATGGGCACCATAGTGATGCCACAATAAATAGAAGCTGGTAGGATGCTGGTGCCCACAACCTGGCTGCCAGATCTGGTCGTGTGGTTGTGTTTGGAATAGGTGAGGTCGATTCCTCACCAAACAATTGTGACTTACCTCCTTGCTGGGTCCTTAGTGTTCCATGTCCACAGGGTGTTGATATTGACGAAGTTGAAAATGTACACTTCCGTGTGAATATCTGGTGATTCAATATATTTGTGCCTTCTTAGGCAATTACCCACACAGGTTGCATAACTGAATATTCTTGGGCTTGAAGAGTATTTTCATACATGTGTCTGGCTCTACAGAAAAAATATGCTAATTTTAAGATCATTAATAGTAGCCAAGGAAGTACAATAATACTATCCTGAGGGAGTAATCCAAGTGAAAAACCAAAGGGAAAGGTCTACCATTGGCCTGGACTCCATCCCTCCTGGGTTCCCAGCCTCTGCATTCCATCGGTAAGCAGGTGTTCCACTGACAGGTAACCGATCATCCCTAGGCTTGCCACCTCCCTCTCAGTGAGCTTGCTTGAAGACAGGGACTTGGTCTTGTTCCTCTGTGCCTGCAGAGCGCCTAGATCCTAGCGGTGCTCAGTGAGTATTTGATGAATGAGCAGATAACCTAAGAAGTGCTCAGTTCTAAATGCCTTCTACAACCCCAGGTCTCTGGAGGAGCACTAAACCTTTATCTCTCCAGATGAAGTTATAGAAAAATGTCCTTTCCTTTTAGTTTAATCAAAACTATTTTAGACTCTTTTAAATAAAATTCCCCAACCCCATGAAACTAAGGGAAAACCACACAGTTCTCCAGAAAGCACCACTCTTCTGCTAATTCAGGCCAGGAGATACCCAGGCCCCCCTATTCACCTCAGCTCTTGCTCTAAGTACCCCAGCCCACAGGTTTTCTGCCCCCAGACTAGGGCTGGGCCATGCGACTATGGCATTCTGCCAGGTCAGCACCTGTGTCAGCCTTGTTCTGGGCTGCGTCCACACTGCCTGGCACAGTCCTAGGCACAAAGAAGGGGCTTAATAGATGTGAATGGGTGCATTGTCCTATAGGCATAGGAAGCTGAGCTAACCAGAAGGACAATGGATTGTTACCAGTTAGGGAATGGAACCGCTGCATGTTTGAGTCAGCTGATGTGAATGAGCTCCAATAGATCCTGGCTGGAGGTCCTCTCATTTGCCTTTTAAAATCCTCCCCAGGTAGAGATGATTAACCACACTGACTTAGGGGAAAGCTAAACTGTTGTAAGAAAGATCTCACAATGCAATAACCCATTTAAAAGAGAAGTTTGTTTTTCTTTTCTTTTTTTTTTCTTTTTCTTTTCTTTTGGCCAGGGCAGGTGTTCCAAGTTGGCAGGCAGCTCTGTTCTACACAGATATTCAAGAACCTGGGTCCATACCATCTTGTGTCTCTACCATTCTCTAGTACAGCACGATGCAAAGGGCTGGGGCCCACAAGGAGATAAGGAGCTTGTGTTAGAATGTAAATTAATGCACTGCTGCCTTCATTGAGAACATCTTGCTATAGAAAAAATGTCAGCCGAATGAAACAATGTGTTTAGTGATGTCATTGATTCTGGCACGAAGTCTTTATCTCATTGTGGGTGAGTAACAAATAGTTTGGGAATGAGCAGCTGATCTAAGGGCCACACGTGATGAGCAGCATCCTAAAGCCCTGTTTCTGTCTGTGTGGCTTGGGTTGCAGCTGGGAAGGGAAAGTGGAGAGGCATGCCCACTCTCTTAATATCCCAGCCTGAATGCAGCACTTATCTCTTCTGTTCATATTTCATTAGGAAAGAGTCAGGCACATGGTCATAGACAACTGCAAGACAGGTTGGGGGTTACAGTCTTGTAGTCCGTTGTGCCTGGCTCTGATTGCATCACTGTGAAAAAAGGAGCCAAAGGAGGTTGATGGACAGCTGGGAAACTCTCCCAGAACTGATCTAGTGCATCTCAGGCACTTGGAAAATCTTGCAAATTGCATTTGATTAAATAAAACTAGATTCTACAAGGTTGGTCAGGAGAGCATCTCCTCATGAGGAGGAGCAACTGGGATTCCCAATTCTTCCACCCCAAAGTTCTGTGTCTCCTAGAGGATCTCTGGTTACTAACATGATCCACATCCCTTGGGCTCAGTGGGTTGCTGCACCCTCATCACTGTGGCCCAAACTGGGATGCCCCATTATTGAATTCCCCATTCTGGAGCATTTAATCTAATCTTTCTAAAGGAACCTTATCATGGAGCTACTTCCATGGAAGTGCTGTGTAACAAACTGCCACATTTCAGCGGCGTGCAACAATTAGATTTACTTTTCATGTGCGTGCAATGGGGCTGGAGCGGCTCTGCTGATCTCCCGTGGGCTCTGCCGGCCTTGGCTCCAGGCTGGGGTTTGCTTTAGGTTTAGGTCCCTGCACTTGTCTCTCGCCCTGCTAGGACCAGTGGGCCAGCAAGAGCATGCGCCTCTCGTGGCGGGGCAGAGAGACGACAGGCAGTACATGGAACTCACACACTGTCAGTTCTCCCTGGTGCCACTGGGAGTCAGATGCAAGTCACACGGGCAAGCCCACAGTCTAGGGGCAGGGAAGCATGCATTGCCCGTGATGCTACTGTGATGAGGATGTGGCTGCAGGGAGGGAGGGGCAAAGAGGGGACCCCTACTTCAATCCATCACCATGCAGAGAGAGTAGAGGGGAAATGGACACGAAGGGTAACGCCCAGCAAAATGATCTCGCCAACAGGGAGGTGTTATTCATTGGCCTGGCATCCCTGTGGAGAACGTCTAGGGCCATACGACTGTGTGCCCTTGTCTCCACTCCCAGCTGGCATTTTCCAGTAAATTCCATAGCTATTTCCCTCAGTGCACTCTCTACTCCACAAGGCATGAAGTATGTCTTTTTAGATTTATAAAGATTTCAGGTCGGTTTGTATCTTGGAATTTTTCTCTTCCACAGAGCGTGGCATGACTTCAAGGGGACCACTCCACAGGCTTGGGTGGTCTGGTCTAATTAGGCCCATTTGTGTGCTGGGGAGAGAGACCCATTCAAGCTAGCTCAAGCAAAGGGGGACTATCAGAAAACTCAAAGACAGAAAGAACTGTAGGGTTAAGCTGGCTCTCAGGGGAATGAGAACTGGACCCAAGGACCCCCAAGTCCATCCTCCTTTCTGTGGACTGACTTCCTTGCCCACCCATGAGTTTCCATTTCGGCAGAACTTCAGCCTGCCACGTGGCCCACTTACTGCACCCACCCAGCATGCTCTATGGGGGACACCTTTTCACCTGGCCTCCTGGCTGGGAAAGACAGCCTCTGCTGGAAACTGCCTCTGTTTCTCTGTGTCCTAATTCCAGATTTGCAAGAGAAACATGAGTTGCCCAGCCCATAATTTTGATCCAGATGCACAGGTTATAGGTCGCTCAACAGCTTATAGATGAGTGAGTCCTGCACGTCCAATCAGCTCTTGTTGGAGTCTAGGAACAAGTGGTGGCAGATGTGACTCTGAGCAGGAAGATGTACCCTGAACAGAAGGCACATAGTCTCGTGCCTGATATTCCATGATTTAGGCTGTGTCCTTTTGGCTCAGTGACCCCTAGACAGTTCATCACCAAGGCCATTCATAAAATTATTTTCTCCCATAGATTGCAGGTTTTAACAAACTTTTTATTCTCTAACAAGCCATATTTATTTAAATTTCCTATTTTCATTCATCAAAGACATCAGGAACTGTCCATCAGTTTCTAACCAGGTTGAAATAACCAGCCTTACCAAAGAGAGTCTGTGTAATTCCAGCCCCAAATCAATGAAATGTTTCACTTTAGTCTTTTCAGCTGCATCAGAGGTCAAATGTATGTTTTTAGGGTAGATTTTTGAAGTATGAGAAATAGTTTGCATTAATAGATCCCTGCCATGGCTCTTAGGGGATTCCAAATTGGGAGTCTCTGCTAAGGTTCAAGGGGTACTTTTGCTAAATAAAAATAGCTCAGTGGGGGGAAACAACTCAAGCCGTGAGCTGGAGCCGGTGGAGGCTTTCAGGGCAGGTCTTGCTGCTGTGAGATGACCCACGAACCCCAGGTCCAGGCTGGAGCAAAGGAAGCAGGCTGAACGGGGATGACAGGGAGCAGGGGGGGCTGGCCTGGGTTCCGATTCTACCCCTGCCATTTCTGAGCTCATCACGATGTGACCTCACGCCACTCAGTTTGGACAGGCATCTCAGTTTCTTCATCTGTAAATCGTGTCGGTGATACCCCACCTCCCCAGGGTGTTAGGAGGGTTAAATGAGATCATGTGTGTCTACTGACTGACAGCTACTTACTTTTTAAATTAATAATAATGGAAAACTATAATTAGAGCAAACTAATTTCTGGGTTGATTGGGAGTCTCAAGAGGGCATAATTTTCTTGTTCAGCACCTAACCCAACACCATGTGCTATTTAAGTCTCCGGAGGAGGCGATCATGCAAAAGTGATGGCTGCTACTTGGTGAGTGTCTATTATGTCCCAGTGTCTATTATGTGGGCTGTGTGTGGTTGCCATGTGCATTTGCTTGTGTCGTCTTCACAGCTGTCCTATGAAGTGGGTGTTATTGATCCCATTTTATGTATGAGGGAACTGGTGCTCAGAAAGGTTAGATCCCAGTGCCCGGATGGTACCTGGCAGAGCCCAGAGTCAGCCTCAGCTCCATCAGATTCTGAAGCTTGGAGTCTGGTAGATCTCTGGTAAGAATGGATTTCTATGCAGTTTCAGGGATTTTCTGGGACTTAACAAATTTCACCACCCAGAAGGCATTAAAAAGTGTCATTCAAAGATAGCTTTAGAAGAGAGGCTGGGCATGGTGGCATGCACCTGAAGTCCTAGCTACTTAGGAGGCTGAGGTGAGAAGATCACTTGAGCCCAGGAATTCAAGGCCAGCCTGGACAACATAGTGAGACCCCAACTCCAAAAAAAAAAAAAAATTAAAACTAAAAAAATTTAGAAGATATAATCAGGGATAAGTTTTAGAGGCTTCTTGGTAAAATCTACCTGCAGTCTCCTCTGTTTGCTTGTTTTCCAGCCCCGGCCACCCTAGCTCTAGAGTTGTGCACATTGCCTTCCAATTTGTACGTGGAAGTAGGCGGGAGTAGTGGGAACAAAAAATTTGCTTTGTGGAGAATAACAGACTCATAAAATGGCCAGAATCCCAAAATATAGCCCACAATGTCTGAAAAGGAAAAAATATTTCTGAGATTCATCTATGTGAAAAATCTTACTGCACGATCCTCCTTGAAATCCAGATACTCTTTGCATGTCATTGATTACTTTCCACGGCCTTCTGTGCTACCAAGACAGATTGGAGGGGGCGACTGCCCTCGACTCCAGCTTCACGGTTTATCTAATTCAGGGCTTCTCAACCTCGCACTACCCATATTTGGGGCCAAATAATCGTTTGTTTTGAGGGGGGCCGGCCCATGCGTCATCGCAGGATGTTGAGCCGCACCGCTGGCCCCTACAGGTTAGATACCAGTAGCATCTCTCAGCTGTGACAACCACGGGGCCTCCAGTCCCTTTCAGTGGGTAGGAGTGGAAGGGCCCCCAGCTGAGACCCCCCCGCCCCGGGGCCGATCTAACTGCCCATCTGCCTAGCTACGGCCCTGCTGGGCCCTCCTGGTGCCCACACTGAGCATCTACAGTGCTAGAGAACTCACACGTTCTCCTCTTTGGAGAAGACTGAATGGAGAAAAGTGCAGTGGCATCATATCTCACAGCAACCTCAAACTCCTGGGCTCAAGTGATCCTCCTGCCTCAGCCTCCCGAGTAGCTGGGACTACAGGCATGTGCCACCATGCCCGGCTAATTTTTTCTATATATGTTTTTAGTTGGCCAATTAATTTCTTTCTATTTTAGTAGAGACGGGGTCTGGCTCTTGCTCAGGCTGGTTTTGAACTCCTGACCTTGAGCGATCCTCCTGCCTCGGCCTCCCAGAGTGCTAGGATTACAGGCGTGAGCCACCGCGCCTGGCCTGGAGAAAACTTCCTTATATTGAACCTAAATATGTCTCTCTAGCATTTCCCCTGTCAGGTCACAGGGTCCTATTCTGCCCTGCCCTCTGGGCTGGGAAGAGCCTCACAGACACTCTCATGGCCACCCTCTGAGTCTGCTCTGCTTTGGACATCGCCTCTGTGGTCAACAGCTCCTCCCGTGGAACATGGAAAGAGTGCTCCTCCCTCCCTGTCCTGGCCGAGCTGTTTCAAGCACCCTCCAAGGAGACTGTTTCCCATTTAAAGTTGAGAAGGTGAGAGACAGGGGTCCTGACTGTGACCACAAAGGAGTCACTTCCTTGGATTACCCCCGGAGGGAACTGGGCATTGGTTAAGGGATCTGCAGAGGAAGGGGCATTATTTTCCAGAACTTTCCACAGGTATATTTCTAGACCTCTTAGCCAAAGGACCCAGGTCTGGGAAAATGAAAGCCACTGTGTATTCCAGGTCAACCCTGCCTGGGAGGCTGGGTGACTTCACATATTTTACCCCCTCCTCAGATAATGTAGCAGTAAGGACTAAGGCAGGAGGCAGGCCAGGTGACAAAGGGTGGGGCTGGCACAGATCTGGGGCTAGGCGATCCTCATTCTTTCCTCCAAAGACCCATCAGCAGAGGCTGTGCTCCTCGGTCAGCCTTTCTTCCCATCTTAGCCAGGACAAAAATAAAAAAGACTATGAATAGGAAACAACTTCATAGATTCCAAGTAAAGAGCTGAGTGCACAAATGCAAGGTACGACTATCTCCTCGTCATCTGCCCTCAACCCTCATCCCCCAACCCCAGGTGGCAGCTTCTCCTAGACATAGTCTCTCAGCTTCAGCCAGGCAAAGTTGCAACTAAGTTTAGTAGCGAGTTCCTAAGGAAAAAATTATTCAGAAAAATCTCTGAAATGCCATTAGTGTAATCTGATTTGACTTATCAAATCGAGACACATCTATCCATCTCCCTCATTCTCCCTCTTGATGGCGCCTCTCACAGTGGTACCCAAGTATTCAGACCAGTATATTGCATTACAGCCGAAACGGGTGTCTGGGAGGACCAAGTACACACAGGGCCACCCTGCCCGGCCCCTGGGGCACTCAGGAAGGGGTGAGTCCTGACGGTAAAGCAGTGTCATGCGGCGTAGATGGTGTTTCTACCTAGCACCAAATATTGTAATAGTGTGACAATCCTTCCCACCAAAACCAGAATTTTAATTGACGTCTAAACTAGCGTTGGCCCTCTTAAGTGTCAAAGTAATGTGGTCTACTTCGGTTGCCAAAATGAGACACATTCGCTAGTATCTGTCCACGGCTGTCTTCCTGTTACATGTGACAAATAAGCCCCCATTTGTTTATGCCACTGTTAAGGTTTATGTCACAGCCAAATAAATTCCTAGCCAATCAGGGGAGGAACATATCTAAGGTAAATGTCATGTTTCTTTGCCTAGGGCCAATCTTGTTTACAAATAGAATTCACTACTTCTCACATCTGCTAGAATCTCTGGGTTTTCTTTCAGGTTCCTGCACTGCAGTTTGTCTTCCAAAGAATATGGGTAGATAATTCCTTTTCTGCCATTGATTGTGTGATCTCAGGCAAAACACTTAACTTCTCTGTGCCTCAGTTTCCTCATCTGTAAAATGTGGATAATAGTACCTGGTAAGGATTTTTTTTTAAAAAAGCTAAATTAAGTTCTTAGAACACAGTCTAGTATATCTATAGGAATTCAGTAGGTGGTGGTGATGATGGTGACAATGTTAGAACAATGGTGTGCATTCTGATAGCAAAACTTTATACCTATGAACTAGGATTGCAGGAGCAGCAGATTTACATCTGCTACTTCCTGCTTCTCCTGCTGCAAAATCTCCTTAGAAACACAATTGTCTAAGTTCTTAAGTCAATCTTCCAAGGTGTGTAGAGGAATACCAAGTATCCACCACCACACAGACCTCTCCCTTGTGTGTGCTGATTACTCAGACCTTCACGGGTAACCAAACCTATCCATATAATATTTTCCTTTTTCACATTAAATTTCATCTTATTGAGTTCTGACCAAGGTTCTCAAATATCCAGGTCCTTTGGTAATTTTCACTTTAATTTGTCTTTTGTCTTTGCCATTTCTCACTCATTTTGCATCATCTGCAAATTTAATCTAAGTCAAATTTACTTTCTCCTCTGGGTTGTTAATGAACACTGCATATTGGATAATGCAGTTTCCGGTACCGAGACCCCCCTGGGATCCTTCTTGATCTTTATTCACATTCAGATCTAATTTCAGATGCTACCAATTACTTGCACCGACCATTTGTCAACAAAACCCAAAACCATGTTACCGTCGACTCTTCCAGGCCCTACCTCTGTAATTGCTCCATGAATTGCTTGGGTCAGAGGTTTCACATCAAATAAATGTTAAAATGATTTCCACTGAATTCCCCTGTGGGGTTTCAAGTTCATAATTGTTTTCAAAAATGGTTGTGCCTGTATTAGAGAGAATAATTGGAGGCTTTTGAATCAGCCTGGCCTGTTGCTCATTAGATTCTCTTTCCCCATGTGTGTAGAGATCAATTTTCTTATTAAATTTCTTAACTTCTTACCTGGAATGCCAGGCAGACCATGAGAACATTCATTTCCTGAGTCATCATGTTGATGAATAGTCCTCTGCCTCTGGAGTTTGGAATCATGCCAGACCCAGTCCTCTGTGGTTTGTGCCATGGCTTTGAGAACTCTGGAAGCCAGAAATGTCCCCCACTTCTGTTTGAGTGCTGAATTTTAAATACTCTTTAACTAGTTAGTGGCCAGCGATGACATTACCTTCTAATCCAGTGGTTCTCAACCTTGGCCAATTTTGTCCACACATCTGGCCCCCATCCCTACCCCACCCCCGCTGGGACATTTGTCAATGCCTAGAGACACTGTTGGTCATCACAACTTGAGTGCAGAGGGCAATGCTCCTGGTGTCGAGCAGGTAGAGGCCAGGGATGCTGCTAATCATCTTAATATGCACAGTGCAGCACCCCACAACAAAGGATTTTCTGGCCCCAAATGTTAGTAGTGCTGAAGTTGAGAAACCCTGTAAAATCTAAGCTGTTCTCAAAGCTTTCCTCCCCCATCACCACTACTAGGAAGGAATCATTACCCTGGCTGAGAAATAGATGTAGAAATAGAAATAGGCTGGCTGGTGACTTTACCTCTTTGGACCCAGCTCCCTCATCATTAAGTCTGGGTGGGGGTGGAGATCGAACTGGAGATAGTACATTTCTAGACCCCATTTAAGTTCCTTCCTTCCCTCTTTCCTTCCTTCCCTCCCTTCCTCTCTTCCTCCCTTTCTCCCTTCCTTCCTCCTTTCTTCAACAAATACTTACTGGGCTCCAACCATGTGCCAATCACTTTCATAGACACCATAGATGCAGCAGTTAGTGAAACAGACAAAATCCCCACCCGCAGGGAGCTCTCTTCTAGCTGTGGAGAGAGATGATATGCAAGGGGAAGCATTTCAGAGACCAGCAAGTGCCACGAAGAGAAGAAGGCAGGGTTCTGTGATCTGTGCTGTGACCACTCATTTCAGTGTCCTGAAACCCCATTTGGGGAGAAATAAAGCTGTTTTACCACAGAGATGTGTGGCGGTGGTATTGTTTTAGTAATGCCATCACTAACGACATATACTCAGACGTAGCTACTTGCCATGGAGAGAAAACTTCCCAACATAAACAACAAATTTCAGCTGTGCTTCATTTGCACAGCTACAGGGCTTTTGATTTGGGCCACACAAAAGCTTCTGGAGGCAGTTTGAGTCCTGGGTTTGCTACTTACGTGCCGTGTGACCTTGAGCAAGTTTCTTAATCTTTCTGAGGTCTGGATTCCAAGAAGATAATGACACCTACCTCATCAAGTGGCTCTAAAGATTAAATGAGATGCTGTATATTAAGGGAGTAGCACATTTCCTGGTACTTTGCAAAGTACTGAATAAAGAGGCTTTTATAATGTTCCTCTTGTGCGTTCAGATTGTCTTTTGCCTAGTGAACACTTCTGCCCCCTGGTGTTTCCCGGGAGGCAGAGGATTAGAGAATACCACTCAGGTGGATGCCAAGTTCTCCTCCACACCCCACTCCACACTCACGGACCCAAGTCCTCCTTTCCCAGTGACATCAAAGAGAAACAGAGCCCAAGAGCTGCTAAAGGCAGCAGGGTTGATTTTATTCAGACCACTGCAGCAGGGGAGAGAGACTTCAGTACAGAACTCCACACCACGCCACTGAAATAACAGGTGGGAGACTTTTATAAACATTGGGTTGTGCTCAAGGAAAAGCACTGAAAGATGTAAAATGGGGGCAGGGGACAGGTGGTCAGCGTGAGTAACCATCTGTGTTTGCTAATTGGCGCTTATCTGAGGAGAAACAAACTTCTTCCACCTTTGTGTCAGGAGGTGGCTTTGCAAATTGGAGCAAGGTACCAGCTCCCACAGAGACTGGGGAGAAAGAAAGCTATCTCCCTAGAGATTTTAGATTTGCATTTCAAAGAGACGGCTCCCAGGCCCTTGAGGAAGCATTTCTGGGTGGCAGAAGCTTTGGATCTCAAAGGGGCACAGAAAACATTTATAATTGTGAGTTGTCCAAAGTAACTGCTATAAGAAAAGGCAGCTCAGGGACCTATAATCAGTTTTAGCTGGAACAAACAGTAAATTCCTTTGGTAGTTTCCAGAGCTTTCGGGAGCCAGCATTTGAAAGGGGGCTGGGCTTATTCTAGGGACACAGTCTTGTGCCCATAGAAGCCCTGCTTGGTGGAGTCTCTTGCAGGAGGTTGGTGGAGTCATTTGTGCTGAAAGTGTTGCAGTTGTAGGTGGACGTGGCTTTGAGTAAGTCCTCCTCTTCCCGGTCATGGCTTCCTGTTGACCAAGGCCTCCCTCTCCTGGGAGGAAAGTTATTAGGGTAACTTGAGGGTCTGATTGGATTGATATTAATAAATATCTTCACCCTTCATTAATCCTCAGCCTACTTACTGAGGGTGTGCCAAGAATTGTCACCTGTTCATAGATGGCTTCTAGTTCAGAGAGAACCTCTTTTTAAAAGCCAGTTTAAACATTATTGTAAAATATATAAAATAGTCTGGAAGTGACTATGGTAAAAATTACAGTCTTCCTTTCCTTCATGCCCAGCTTCTCAGAGCTAATCACTCCTAACAGTTTGTCTGATACTTCCCGAAAGCCTTTCATATGTCTATGAGGCACGTACTCGCATTATTGCCATTTTACAGAAAAGGAAAACAAGGTCCCCTTCACATTTCCATGGAGACTGGCTTGCAGCTGGTACAACCAGGACCCGAGCCCAGGCATCTGACCACAGAGCACACGCTCTTATCCACAACGGAGTATGTGGAGGCTTTATGTTTTTCCTGTTTTTATTACGATCACATTCTATTCTGAAGCTTGCTCTACTCACTACACAACATGCTAAGGATGTTTTCCCATCACTACACATAAATCTACCTTATTCTTTTGAAGGAATAGTAGCCCTTTGCACTAAGTACTATCATTTATTTAACCTGTTCCCTGTTGAAGGTTATTTATTGTCCACTTCTTGCTACTGCAAATCATGTTGCAACAAACATCCTTATACACGATCTTTGTACACATTTGTGAGTATCTGTATGTCATCATCCTGAAAATGGAATTGCTTTATGGAAATATATGCATATTTAAAACTTGGCTGGTCACATCAAAATTACCCAAGGGATACCTTTAAAGTAGTGCTGTGTGGTAGGACCTGGTGGCGTCTCACTTGTTTCACTTTTGCCTAAAGTATTTGGTCTTACACTACATGCTGACTTCTCAGATGAAATAGCTGGCTAATGACTGTCAGGAAATTAATGTGGTGGGTCCAATGTAGCCAGAGAGTCTCTCCGGAGCACCTGCTTGTATTGATATTTTTTAATTGAAGTTAACTCTTAATCCTTATGAATAGAGTAGGGCTGATAAATCCAGCTTCAGTTTGGACAGAGGGGATCCCAGTCATTTTCCATAATTGATAAATACAGGCATGAATTGAACTACAACTCACACTCTACTTCTCCCATCGTGCTGAGCTTTTACGCTTTATCTCAGGCTTAACTATCCTAAGAAAACAGATTGAATTACAGTAAGGTTGGTCATGAGGAAATTCTTTAATTTGAGCCCCCAAAGTCCCCTTTTAACTTTTTTTTATTCTAAAGAAACCAGATAGACCAATTTTAATCACTTTTAAAAATATGAATACCAAGGAATATCCCCTTAGTTTGCAGGAAGATGCCTTACTGATTTGGTTTGTTTTGTTCTTCAACCTCAGGCCAAATGATCCAGGAATGAGCTTGGGGACAGGAAGACATTAATGCCAGTAATCTCATTGCTTTGCCATTAAAGTAGTATGTGTGGAGATGACAAGAAGGAAACATGAAAACTGCCACATATTTGTCATCATTCAGCTTATAACAAGGTAGCTATAGTGACTTCTAAGGACTGGGCTGATAAGATCTGAATATACTAGAATCTGATGCTAAGGGACATGGCTGTCCACACATGCTTGATGCAATTGACATGAATCCAGCAAATGGAGTCAAAAAACAAACCAGCATGAAATCTTTTTTTCCTTTCTTTTTCCTTCTGCATGTGTAGACTTATTGCTTCATTTCCCAAAAGTTTGTACTCTTTATGGAGAGGTAGATTAATTTATATTTTTATTAATAGTAGAATTTGTTATTAAACCAGAAATGAGCATGCAGGAAAACTCCCACGCCACCTGGTGACTCCCCAAGTTCACCTCCCCTACCCCAGGTGCCACTGTCACCTGCCTGGACCCTTGCCACAGCCCCTCATCCCCAGCAGGTCCTGTTTTCCTTCCATTTTCTGAGACAGTCCCCTCTGCTTGGACACCTTACTTTGACCTTCCTGCCCTTCCGTGCCATCAATTCCTGCCCTACCCTCAGAAAATCAATGTAGTTCCTTGGGAACCCGGCTCTGTGTGAGCTGCACCCATCAGACCTTCCCTAGGTGTGGCCTCCTTTGGGACTAACCTCCCTGCCACCTTTGGCCACAAGCCCTTCATTCCAGGGAAGCCCTTTTATGCTTGCAGTTCTGACCATCAGGAATGTCCTTCCGCTGGCTCTAGTTACACACACCCTACTCTTCCATGCTTGGCACAATGTACCCCTCCTCCAGGTGGTCTCCAGCAGTCCCAGCCCCAGGCCCTGCCTCCATTGCTCATGCCAGCACCTTCCAAGTTCTACTAGTCATCATCTACTTGTTGTTTTGCTGGTACTTAACTGCCACACCTGGACCGTATATGGCTTGAGAGCAGAGATCAAGTCTCAACCTGGGGGATATTTCATTAGCAAGTGACCTGGCAATGAGGTTCTCTGCCCAAGTCAAATATTCACAGGAATGGTTTCCTGCCTCACTAGCTGTAGCGTGACAATCCCTCACTGAGCCTGGTCGCGTCTCCCACCTGCTCACGGGAACCAAAGGCCGGTCTGGCCATGATCGCTGACCAGTACAGTCCCTTTGGCTGCTGGCCTTGGTTGTCTTTGCTCCTTTCCTTCCCCTTCCTCCTTCTCCCCCTTTAAGCCCTTCCGCGTCTTCTGAGTTCTCTTCACTCGTTTTCTTCCATAAATAGAAATTCTCCAATTTGTGTGTTATCAATGAACCTTGCCCACCTTAGGTAAAACACATTTGCATAGATGGACTCATAGTAGCTGCTATTTGTCGCTGGTTTACAAACATGACTGCCCAGAAAACAACAGCTCTTTTAATCCAGAAAAGGACCCTGAAAGGAAGGTGTAAATTTTTGTCCCTGATTTGCAGACTGAGAAGATGAGGGTCAGGAGCGATGGAAACCACCTGAGAAGGAAATGGTGGCAGCGCTGGGACAGATCTCAGGTCCCATGTCAGCCAACCTGCGCTCCTCGCCTGCTGGCGGCTGTCTCCCTCAGGTGGACCTGTTGCACTAGGTCTTCTCTCATTATGGTCCTGTGAGTATATTATGTGCCAAATTCTGTAATTCTGGTATGATTATGGTTTTAAAATATTTCCCTTTGCCACACACATTTTAGGCATTGGCCAAAAAAGAAATTATCTTTAAACCATGTTCACCGGCCGCGACACCTTGCCCACAGCCGGCACTCACAGTCCCCACGATAGTCTGTGCCGTGCATTGACGACAGATCCGTTTTGCTCTTGTGTGATGAGGAAAGCTTGAAAGCACTGAAAGCTTGTTTTACTTCACAGGCAGCTTCACATGTAATGTAAATCAGAATAGGTAACATTTACATATATGTTTTCATTACGTTATTTTTAAATGTTCACAATTTTATTTTGATAAATGAAAAATTAGAAAAGTCATATCACGGCTGTCAGCTAAAGTCGCTGTGCGCGTTCATCTGTGGCTGTCGGCTATAGTTGACACTCGGCTGTGCAGGTTCACCTGTGGCTGTCAACTACAGTCGACGCTGGTCCCGAAGTGCTTAATGGGAAATAGGAAAGGCGGCACAGAGAGGTCCCTAAAATTTGTAGTAGCTAAGGTTTGGGGGCTGCCTCAAAATGCCATGCATTGCTGGACCCTCTTACACACAGGTCCCTGCCCCACAAAGAAGCCTATCTGTAACCAGTAGAGCCAGCATTTTGGGATTGTAGGGGAGCTTGTGTGTTCCTTTTTATGATCTCTCTCGGTGCCTGGGACCCCCTGCCACCCTACACTCCCTACCCACTGTTGGATGCCTCCATCAGAACGCCCCTGGCAACTGGTTCCAAAATTAGGCCCCTCTCTCACCTTCGACCCGAACCTCTCTTCCATCCGCTAACAAGATTCCTGGGTATCAAGTGTGTGTGTGTGTGTGTGTGTGTGTGTGTGTGTGTGATTTCACATTTAGTGCTTATTCCTGTAGTTCCCACTATACAAACACAAACACTCTCTCCCCCTCGTTCCCTCTCTACCTCCCGACATATTTTGAAATAGCTCTGCCTAGGACATGGCTAAAATGGCATGGTGCCCTGCCAGGGCAGCCTGCTCATCAGCTCTAGAGCCTTGGCACTTTTCTTGGATCTCCCACAGCAACAAGCAGGGAGTAGAGAATGAGAATGGAGTAGGAGCTCAATAATGCCACCTTGGCAGTGCGTGCTGAGCCCCAGCTCAGGGAAAAGCAGGTCTCTGCTGCACGCTGCATGAACATAAAGCTCACACACAGCCCTGGAAGTCCAAAGGGAACCAGGAAAAAGCCATCGGGCTGCACATATTTGTCCCATTTAACTAGCTACAGGCTGTCGGCCTGCCCTTGGACACAGCCCCGGGCTAGGCTGCCGGGTCTCTGCTCTGAGCTATTTTAGTGGCTGTGTCCATGCAAATCCCACTCTGGCTGGCGTCTTCAAAGGGGAGGTTTCTGGGTATTGATTACCAGCCTTGCAGCTGAATTACTTACATTTCTTCCTTGTCTATAAACACCATCTGTTGGGAGAAAACGGTAACAGGAAAAGGAGAGGGTGCTAAGCAACTAGAGGCAAGCTCTGTGTGTGTGAGTGTGTGTGTATTGGGTGGGGCGGGGGCAGATTGTTACTTCAGTTAAGAGGAAGCTCCAAAGTGAAGAACCTGGGAGGGATTTTTCCAAGCAACTTGAAGTCCACCAGCGAGGCAGAGGTGGGGAAAAGCAATGGCATGCAATAGCCTTCACTGTGACCTTGAGCCTGGTCTGTAATGAACTGGGATGATTTTATGTCCGGAGGATGTGGGAGATGTCTCCATGTGTGTCTCGTTGCTTCCAAGTCCATCAGCCTCCCGCTGCTGTCTGGAGGGAATGTTCCTCTGCTGGAGCTGACACTCCTCACACCCACAGTTGTCACAGTTAAGATCAGTGGCGGCATCTGAACAGACGTTGGCTTCCCTGCTCTGCAATCGTACTTCCTCAGGAAACTCTACTTGGAGTCCACAACCCAGGGCTCAGTCCTCGCAGTGTTGTGCTTTCCAGCAATGCGATCAACAACTCCACGGTGAGAGCAAACATGTGCACATCAAAGGTGCAAGTGGCCCAGTTCTAACAGGAGATGTCCCATTGGACGACACAGCTGTAGTTCAAAATACCCTCTTTGGCTGGAGCTGTGGGGCTGGGGACATTGGGAGGAAGGTGGAAGGAAGTGGAGGGAGTGTTACAAGGATCAGTGCAACTCAATTGCACAAGAAGAGAATGTGATGTTGCAGCCGTTTTTGCAAAACAAAAAGAAAAACTTGGGGTGGGGAATATCACTTACTAACAGAATCTACGTAAGGCAATAGTGTCATATGGCTGCCAAAGAAGCTAAGGCCATTTCAGACTGGGCGAATTGATATTCATTAATAAATCCATATTAATTAGGGTGGGGCTAGTTCTTAATGCCGGTGAGATTCTGGATTATGGCGAGGTGTCTTGGTGCAAATGGAAAGGGCAGATGTTGAATGAAAGGTGTGGGTTTGCAGCCCAATTCTTTCCCCCGAAGGGTTGGTTGCTTTTTGTAAGCAATCCATCACACTGAGCCTCAGTTTCCTGATCTGCAAGATGTGACTTCTAATGCCTTTCCTGCATATCTCGAATGGTTGGAAAGAGGATCACAGAAGCTAAACTATTGCAAAGGTCTGTTACAAACCATTATGCCACATCCATTTCCCAGCAGCACGTCTTAGGGGGTGTGCGGCAGAACATGTAGAGATCAGAGAAAGCAAAAAGGGTTTTGGTATTCTGCAGAGTAGCAGAAAGCCCATGGGCTTAGTCACTGTTAGTTAACTAGCTTTGCTGCTTTACTAACTAGCCTTGAAACCTTAGACTAAGTTACTTAAGTTCCCTGAGCCTCTGTTTCCCTCTCTGCAAAGTGGATAATCACAGAAAATTTGAGGACTATACAAAACCCACATAAGCACCAGGCATATAGAACAGGAATTCAAGTATTGTTAGAGTCTTTCCTTTCTGAAGGAATCAAGTGTGTTTTACCAGGAGGAGGGAAGCCTTTCAAAGGACCAGATTGTTGTTTTCAAACATTTGAAGGACTGTCACATAGAAGTGAGTAAACTTTTAATGTGTTGCTGTAGAAGCCAAAGGCAGTGGGTGAGAGTCACAGGGACTTCTGTTCGATAGTTGAGCACTTTCCACGCCATCCCATAGAACACGCTGCTCCATAAAGGAGGGAGCACCTGTCACTGACAGGTGTTAAACCGGGGACATTGTAAAAGACATCCCTGCTATGGGAGAGAGCATGAACAGGAGTTCCCTTTCCACTTTAAAATTCTATGATCTATAACATGATGTTCCTTTAATTCCCTCCTATATGTTTTACTCACAAAAATAAAACCTATAAAAGCAATCCCTTAGAGGATTATAAACAGCTTCTCCAGTGTACATGTGGCTTTAGAAAATAAACTCCCACAGCTCTGCTTCTAGGAGGGTTGCCAGAGCAATTTGGGGACATTCTTCTGCCATGTTCTCTATAGCAAGAACAGAAACCTTGAGGTCTCAGTTGAAAAGCTAAAGCCCAGACAGGTTAAGTAAAGCGTCAATGGCCAAAATCAGACCCTGCCATTGAGAACTCGGGGTAAGCTTAATCTTAGGCAACATTTCCATCTAGACAAAAGTATGTTTCAGTCCCCTCACCCCTACTATTTTAATTTGCTTTTTAAACATACAGAAAGGTGCAGAATGATATTATATATATTTCATGTATATGTCAGGCAGATTTAACAAATCTTAGTTTGTGTCAAATTTGCTTTAGGTCTTTTCTTTTCTTAAATAAAATATCTCTGGTTCCTCTGATGCCTCTGAAGCTTACTTTGGACTCTTTCCCTATCCCATTGCCCCTTTTCTATCTCTAGAAATAACAACTATCCTGAGAAAGAAACATCCATGCATGTTTTTCTCTATTCTTATTACATATTCATAAGTAAAGAATATGTATCAGTTATCTATTGCTGTGTAACAAGTCACCCTAAAACCTAGTGGCTTAAAATCGTCAGAGCTTACGTTCCCTCCTGGTTTCTGTGGGTTAAGAATTCAAGAGCATCCTGATTGCTCCACCCTGGCTTGAGGTCTTCCTGAAATTGTGCTCAGATGTTGGCTGGGGCTGCAGTCACTGGAAGGCTTGAGGACATACTTCCCAGGCGGCTCACATACAGGGCTTGGCCAGTTGCTGATAGCTGTTGACAGAACGTTTCAGTTTTTCTTTACATAGATCTCTCCATGTAAATGGCTATTTGTGGCATGGCAACTGGCCTCTCCCAGAGCAGGCAGTGGGGGGCACGGGGGGGCTCGTAGAGAGAGAGAGAGGACATTACTTCCACTGTAACCTATTGGTCAAGATAGTTCCAAGTCCCCATCCAGATTCAAGGAAAGGAACATAGACCCCAGCTGTTGGTGGGATGAGTGTCTCACATTGTGTTTTGATGTGAATGTTGGACTGGATTTATCATGTGCAAATCTGCACCCTACCCACCCCCATCTACCTTGAACAAAAAGGCCTAGAAGACCCTCCCTTAGCTAAGGCACTGAGAAATACATGAGTGAGGGGAGAACCTGAATCCTTGAAAAGTTCTGTGGTTGCTCTTCTTTGCAGAATAGTTATGACAGTAATGGAATCCACCGTTGAGATGGGCTCTATGATTTCACGGGGGGGTCTAGTGTTACCCTAGAGTAGCAGAAGACAAGTGGTTTATTTAACCTCCAAAGTCAAGGTGGGCACATCTAATGCAAAGGGGAGCAGGAATGTTCTGATAGTAAGAATTCTTTGACCTTAAAAGATCTTTAGTGGTGGGTAATTGATCATGGTGTCCACGGGAAGAAAATAGATGGACTAGAGTGTTGCTTGGTTTATGTGGCAGGAAAAATTCTAGGTCTGACAGCCCAAAACCTGCCTTGAGTCTCCACAGTGGAGAGTCATGACCATTCACTGAATTTCCAGACATAAATCAACAGACCTATAATCCTTTAATTGAGTGGAACTTGGATCTCCTTGAGGAAGTACATACATACAAGTGTACTTAAATTACATATTATAAATGTACAAATTCTTGGTATACATATTGTAAATTTTCCTCAAAGTTTTTCCCAGAGAAACCTGAGGCCATTTATTACATGCACAGTGCATTGGGGAAAGGGAAATATCTAGACCTTTTAAGAAATAATAGACACTGGCTCTGAATAGACTCTAATTTTTAGGGACACAAAATGCTACTGTGTCCCACAAATAAAAGTGGAGGTCTTTGGTAGCCAGGCCAATATAGATGGGATCTTGGCTTAAATTCAACTTACAGTGGGCCCAGTTAGTCCACAGACCATTCTGTGGTTACTTCCCCAGGTGTTGAGTGTAAAATTAGAATAGACATCCTTGGAAACCAGGAGAATCCAGTGGGAGAGCCCACTTTGGCTCTCTGACATATGGAATGAGGGCCAAGATGTTAGGCAAGGCTAATTGGAAGCCCTTGGAACTTCCCTTCCTGACAAAGATAGTAAACCAGAAATAATCTCTGGGAAAATTACAAAATTATATCATCAAAGACTTAAAAGATGCAGGGGTAATGATACCTATCACATCCCAATTTAATTCACCTATTTGACCTGTGCAGACATTGAATAGATCTTGGGAAATGACAGTGGACTATCATAAACTTGATCAGGTGGCTGCCTGATCAAATTGTACCTGTTGTCCCAGATATAGTACCTTTACTTGAGGAAATTAACACATGTGGTATGCAGCTATTGCCTTAGATAAACTCTTTTTCTCAATGTCATTTGTGAAGAGCACCAGAAGCGATTTGCTTTTGCCTGGCAGGGCCAAAATACACCCTCACAGCCTTAGTCCAGGGCTCTGTCAGTTTTCCTGCCCTCTTCCCTAATATAGTCCACAGACAGCTTGATCATCTGAAGAGCCCACAAAACTTCACACACATACACTGCACTGACATTATTTTGATTGAATCTGATGAGCAGGAAGTAGATTTACTTTGGATGCCCTAGTAAAACATATGCAAACTAAAGGGTGAGAAATTGACCCTGCAAAAGTAAAGGTTCCACGACTTCATTGATGATTTGGGGGGTTCAATGGTTTGAACTACATCAAGCTAGTTCCTTCAATGTAAAAGATAAGTTGCTGCACCTTGCACCATCTACCATGAAAAAGAGGCAGAATGCTTGATTATTCTTTTTGGGTTTCAGAAGCAGCATCCACCACATTTCAGTGTACTGCTCTGACCAATCTACAGAGTTTCCTGTAATGATGCTTGTTCTGAGTGGACAACAGAAAAAACTAAGGCATTGCAGCACGTTCTGGCCGCAGTGCAAGCTTCCCCACCACTTGACTCTTATGACCCTGCAAGTCTGACGATGCCAGAAGTGTCCATGGCAAATAGGGATAACACATGGATCACCAAGGACGCTCCAAGAAAAGAATGACAGTGCAGACCTGAAGGATTTAGGAACATACCTATGCCTTTTCTGCAACTAACTATTCTCAATAGCAAGGTTTTGCCTGGTAATTGGCTTGGATAGAGACTGGACACTTTACCATTGTTAAGCCTAAGCTTGCTGTAATCAATTACATATTGTCTGATCCATCTAGTCTTAAGGTTGGGCAAGGGCAACACCAAATGGTCATCTAGTAGGAATGGCATGTGAGGGACCAAGTGCAGGCAGGTCTGCAAAGTGCAAGTTTCATGAAGTGGCACCTCAGATTCCTTCAACACTTACTTCTGTTGTATTTTCTCCTCTCCCTCAACCTGTACCTGTTACCTCCTGAGAAGCTCATTATGATGAATTGACCAAAGGAAAACAACCTCTAACCTGGTTTACAGATGGATTTGCATGATACGCTGGTACCATCCAACAATGGACAGCTTAGTCACTGCAGGCTCACTCAGGGGCAACTCCAAAGGACAGTAGTAGGGAAAATCCTCCAAGAGGAAATTGCCCAGTAGATTTGAATTGAGAGATGGCCAGACATACACTAACACATGGGAAGTTGATAATAGTTTGGCTGAACAGCCAGACTCTTTGTTTCTGGGTTATTTTACTTAGGATAATGGCCTCCAGTTCCATCCATGTTGCTGCAAAAGACACAATTTCATTCTTTTTATGGCTGAGTAGTATTCCATGATATAAATACACCACATTTTCTTTATCCAATTATCTGTTGATGAATACTTAGGTTGATTCCATGACTTAGCTATCGTAAATAGTTCTGCAATAAACATACAAGTGCAGGTGTTCTTTTTATATAATGATTTCTTTTTCTTTGAGTAGATACCCAGTAGTGAAATTCCTGGATTGAATAGAAGGTATGCTTTTAGTTCTTTGAGAAATCTCCATACTGTTTTTCATAGAGGTTGTGCTAATTTACATTCCCACCAACAGTGTATAAGCATTCCCTTTTCTCTGCATTCTTGGCAACATCTGTTGTCCCTTGACTTTTTATAATGGCCATGCTGACTGGTGTAAGATGGTATTTCATTGTGATTTGAATTTGCATTTTTCTGATGATTAGTGATGTTGGGCATTTTTCATATATTTGTTGACTGCTTGTATGTCTTCTTTTGAAAAATGTCTGTTTATGTCACTTGCCCAATTTTTAATGGGGTTATTTGGTTTTTCCTTACTGAGTTGTTTGAGTCTTTGTAGGTTCTGAAATTAGTCCTTTATTGGATGCAGAGTTTGCCAATATTTTCTCCTATTCTGTAGGTTCTATTTACTTTGTTGATTCTTTCTTTCTGTGCAAAAGCTTTTTAGCTTAATTCTCATTCATATAGCTTTGTTTTTGTTGTGTTTGTTTTTGATGACTTAGTGATAAATTGTTTGCTGAGGCCGAAGTCTAGAAGAATTTTTCCTAGGTTTTCTTCTAGGATTTTTATAATTTCAAGTCTTACACTTAAGTCTTTAATCTATCCTGAGTTAATCTTTATATATGGTAAGAGTTTCATTCTTCTGAATATGGCTATCCAATTTCATTCTTCTGAATATGGTTATCCAATTTTCATTCTTCTGAATATGGCTATCCAATTTTCCCAGTACCATTTATTGAATAGGGTATCCTTTCTCTAGGGTATGTTTTTGTAAACTTTGTCAAAGATAAGTAGGCTATACATATGTGGCTTTATTTCTGGGTTCTCATTGATCTATATGTCTATTTTATACCAGTAACATGCTGTTTTGGTTACGATAGCCATGTATTTATAATTTAAAGTTAGGTAATGTGATACCTCCAGCTTTGTGCTTTTTGCTTAGGATTGTTTTGGCTGTTCAGCCTTTTTTTCTATTCCATATGAATTTTAGGATTTTTTCCAATTCTGTGAAAAATTATGTGATAATTTGATAGGAATTTTGTTGAATCTGTGATTGCCTTGGACAGTATAGTCATTTTAATGATATTGATTCTTCCAAACCATGAGCATGGGATGTTTTTTCATTTGTTTGTGTCATCTACGATTTCTTTCATCAGTGTTTTGTAGTTCTTCTTGTAGAGATCTTGCACCTCCTTGGCTAACTGTATTCATAGGTACTTTATTATTATTATTATTTGTAGCTATTGTAAATGGGATTGAATTCTTGATTTGGTTCTCAGCTTGTTCGTTATTGCTAGTGATTTAATTTTTAAAATGATTTTTTGTTGTTTACTTAGGTTTTCTATTTATCTTTACGTCAGTTTGGGTAATTTGCATATTTCTAGGATATTATAATTATTCTATATATATTCAATTTTTTGCATAAAATTATCCATGGTATTTACTAATTATTTTTTTTAAATCTCTACTGTGTTTTCATTCCTTATATTGTTTACTTTTATCTCAACCTTGTATTTTATTATTTTGTTCAATCTCACCAGAGATTTTCTGTTTTGTCTCTTTAAAGAACCACTTTTGATTTTTATTGACCTTCTCTATTGTTTCTTTGTTTTCTGTTTTATTAATTTTTTCTCTTGATTTTATTATTAAGTTTCTTCTATATTCTTTGAGTTTCCTCTGCTGTCCTTTTAATAGATTTTCAAATTTAACAATTCATTCGTTGTTCATCATTTTTATTTTCTTAATATAAGTATAAGGCTATAAATTACCTCTAAATACCATCAGTATATATTATAAGTTGTGGTTCACAATATGTGGTTCTGTTACTGACATCAGTTCTGATTATATTGTCTTTTCCATCGTGGAATAATCTTTAACTCATGAGTTCTTTAGGACTGCATGCTTCAGTTTCCAAGTTTGTTGACATTTTTACTTGATTTTTCAGTTCATTGCTTTTAATAATAGTAACTTAATAATAGAAACTTGTTAGAAGATTGTGTCCTGATTTGTGATCCTTTTCTTAATGTTCCAGGTATTCTTTAAAAGAGTATATATTATCTATTTTTGTTGGATACAGAACTCTATATCTCTCATGTCAAATTTTTTATAATGGTAAACAAATCTTCCATAGACTTTCTAATGATTGTTGACTTGATCTGGCAATTTCTGATAGAGATGTGTTAAAATCTTCTATTCTGGTTTTCTTTTAATTCTTTTAGTTTTTACTTGCTATGTTTCAGAGTTGCGTGTTAGGTGCATATAAGATTATCCTAGTCATGTGCATTGTTTTGTAGCATGATGTAGTGTCTTTCTTTATCCTTAGTAACCTTTTTTGATTAAATTCTATTGTATTATTAATATTATAAAAGCTTCCTTTGATTAATATATGCCTTGAATATCATTTCCCAAACTTTTTAACCTTTCGCTGGTAACTTTGTTTTAGAAATTTTCTAGATTTGGTTTGTTATTGTTGTTCATTTGTTTTAATCCAATTTGATGGTCTCTGTCCTTTAATAGGTAGGTTGATTCAATTTATATCTATTGTGATTACTGCTACATTTGAATTTATTTCTACCATCTGGTTTCTCTTTACCAGCGTTTTATTTTTCTTCTCTTTCTTCTTCTCTGCTTTCTGTTGGGCTAATAAACTTTTTAAAATGTTCTCTTTGTTTTCCTCTCCTGTTTCAGAGGCTCTTGGCAGTATTATTATTCTTGTAAAATTAACCTTAACGTTATTTTTTCTTAACAATGTGCCAAGCTCATCTAGTCTCCTCCAGAACATTAAATCTCTGCTGCTAACCTACCTCATTCCATTTACTCATTCAACAAATACTTTTTGCTTTTTTGTTTGTTTTTAAGACAGGGTCTTGCTCTGTCTCCGAGGTTGGAGGTGCAATGGTGTAATCATAGCTTACTGCAGCCTCGAGCTCCTGGGCTAAAGTGATCCTACACACATACCACCATACCACCTAATTTTTTAAATTATTTTTGTAGAGACAGGCTCTTGTTATGTTGCCCAGGCTGATTAAACTGCTGGCCTCAAGTGATCCTCCCACCTGGGCCTCTTAAAGCACTGGAATTACAGGTGTGAGCCACCTCGCCAGCCAACAAACACTTTTTGAATACTTCCTATATGATACTCAATGTGCTCAGGGTTGAAAGTATAGCAGAGAGCAAAGGAAAATCCTATCTCTTGGGGAGCTTATATTCAATGGGAAATGGACACACTTATGCCTGTTTCATCTTGTTATTGTCCAGAGCTTCATTTAATGAGTGAGATGTGCACCATCTGGGGGATGGTCATGCTGGAAACTCAGACTTGTGGGGGGTGGGGGGGGAATGGGCATTTATTGAAACCTTAAAATCTGTACCCCCATAATATGCTGAAATTTAAAAAAAAAAGATAAAATGTACAAAAATAAATGTGCTCCTTTGCTTTTCTTCTTTTAGTAATCAATAATTAATTAAATTTATCAATTCCTTTTTTATTTCTGTGTTGCTGTTGTTTCTTGATTCCATTTGTTTTTCTGTGTGGATTCATTGTTCTTCTTGCTTAGTGGCTGTTCTGTGAGGGTCTCTGGGTAATAAACTCCCTTAGTCTTTGTATGTCTACAAAGGTTATCTATGTGTCCCTACTCTTATGCTGATAGTAAAGCTGGATACAATTCCAGGTTAACAGATATTTTTCCAGCACGTTGAAGATTTTACTCCATTAACTTCTGAAATACTGTTGCTGATGAAAGGTTGGATTTCAATCTAAATGTTCCTTTGTAGGTATAATAATGTCATTTTTCTATGATAGCTCCAAAGGTTTTTTAATTTTCATAGATGTTTTTCAGTTTCACAGTTACATCTACGTATAGATTTAATTTTATTTATTTTTCTCAGTACATAGAGACTATTTTTACTATGAGGGCTTGTGGCTTTATTCACTTCTAGAATTTTCTTACCTATAACATCTTCAAATAATGCTTCTTTGGAATTTTCTCTTTTGTACTTTCTTGAATCTTTATAGGTACATGCAGTCTGTCAATCTAGCTGTCATCTGTGTCTGTCTCTTTTCTCTCCAAGTCTCTTCATTTCTCTGGCCTGCATTCAGGTACATTACATAGTGTTCCCTTTAATTTACTCTAATGGCTATCTCTTTGCCTGTATTTAGTCTAAAATTTGTCCTATCCATTGAGCTTTTAATTATAATTACTATATATTTTTTATTTTCTTGATTTCTAATTGCTTAGTTCTCATACACTCCTGCTCTTCATTCATTTGTGCCTGATTATTGTTTCATCATATTTTGTTGATATTTATAGATAATTTTCTTTTATTTGCCTTTAATGACCTTAAGCATAATTACTTAAAAATCCTTTTTACTTTGTTGTATTACTTTAATTTCATTGATCTTGCTGATACTGATTTTCCTGCTCAAGTTTCAAATTTTGGTTTTTAGGTTCATCTTTTCCAGAAGGTTTCCCTCTATCTCTGGTAACTTTGTTACTGTCTCCAACAACCTTCCATGTCCCCTGAGCAAACAGTCCAGAACCAGCTGTTACTGATAAAAACCCCAGCGAAACTGCACTCACAGAATCAGGTGGCTGCATAGCTCAGGTCCTATGTCTTCTGACCTTCCTTCCTGGGCATGTGCAGCTCTGAAAAAACTAGAACTCTAATCAACTGTTGCTGCAGATTTTTCCAGCTCTTTTTTTCCACTGGGGGAAGCCCCACTTCCCTCTCTGCTTTTGGGCAGAGACCCTGGCTTCATTTCTCACCTCATAGCATTCTTAATCCCTATGGTTCCCCAAGAATTGCAGCCAGAACAGCTCTGCCTACAGTGGCCAAGAGCCCCGCAGGCCAGCATCTGCCAGTGTTGGGTGCAGAGCTGGTGCTGATAAGGAGGAGGATTGTCTTCAAAGCGTGAACTATCAGTGCTACCCACTTCCAATCACCTCCCTGCTTTGCCAGACACTCAGGATGGCATTTCAACAGCTCCTAGTAGCATTTCACACCAGGTCTTCCCAGCACGCTGTCAAAATATACCCTTCCTATAGATTATTCTCCTGAGCTCTTAATTTTTTCCTCTGTTCAAAAGTTCACTGACTTCCCTAATTCTACCCACATTACAGCTGGATAAAATTATACTTAAGGGAAGGAGTAATCACAAGTGAGGTTTTATGTTTGTAATTGTTTTAAGATGGAGGAACCCATACTCAAGGCCCAACTCCAATGTCAGTGGGACAAAGAATTGCTGACGGCTTCAGTGTAGTGCACCACAGATATCTGAGCTTCCATTTTATTTTCTTGTAGAGTTTAATTATATATTTGATTACAGGTACTTAAATATGTCATGGCTGAAGACATTAGCCTTTATCTAAGACTGGGCAATTAAAAGATTATTCATCAATTACTGTCTTATTTAGACATTTTGCTAAGGATATTCGTTGGTCTTAAACAAGAAGTTTGGTGTATATGAAAGTCATTGCTACCTTCTCAGCAAGTGATAATCTATTTAAATTCCCGTGCAGAGATTTCACTTTCACTTACTGCTGAGACCAGGATAGGGTCCTGTTGAGTGCTGTCCCTTAATCTATTCATAAGCTCACAGGAAAACCATCAAAAATGTACTTTGTACTGAACAATAGAAATAGGACATGATGAATAGATTTATTTTTTAATTTAAACTAATATTTATTAGTAATATTTATATATTAATATGTTAAATATTTATATATTAATGTTAAATATTAATACATAACTATGTTAAATATTAATATGTAAGTTACTATTTATTATTGTCACGCTCATGAGTGATGAGCTTGTCACAGGCATCACCCAGCCGTGGGCAGAAAGGAAGGTTAGGATCCACCACGGAGAACCTAGAAGCCTCAGGTTTACAAGCAATAGACAACCTCTGTATTCTTTGCCATCCACATTTTTTTCCACTAGAACTTTTAATAAAGAAGTATAAAATATACTGAGAGTTTCGTCTCCCTTCATTTTTCTTGCTTTGCATACATTAGCCAGAAGCAGGTGGTAGGAAAATTCAAATGTCTGGCCCTTTCACGAACTGGGTAATCAGTCACTAAATATCTTACTTACATGCTTTTTTTATAGAATTTTAAAATGGAGATGGAGCCAGCGTTTCTGAAGGACGATCATATAAGGAAATTAGGAGTGTCATATGTTAAGCTATCATAATCGAAGAATCCTGAAACAGCCAATTGAAACCTAACACAGTTTTGCAAATTCCAAAGGGCAAAGGCAGCTGACTTTCATGCTGACTTCAAATATGTATTCATAATGTGCAATTTACTGCTACACTCTGCTAAAACTTTTTATTAATGTGCCATTTTTCTTCCGGTACAGGAACTCCACTCTGTCATTCTTAATATTTCTGCTTTACTTTGAGCTGTCAGTGGTAATTTCCTTGTGGTTAGAGATGCAAATAGCCTCAGCCTTCATGGGAGGGTCGCCAAGGCCCTGCCTAGTCCCTTTTCCATGGGAAGAGGCTTCATGCAGAGAACATGGGAAGACGATGACAATGACGATGATGAGAGACTGAGAACTCAGTAGCTAAGGGAGGCAATTTTGCGGGAAGAGATGACATTGAAGAATGCCTTTAATGGTAGCTGTCAGGGAGTGTTTGCAGCATGGAGTCCTGCTTAGTATTTCCTGCTAAATGACAGCGCCGTGTCCTCATACTGGTGCTGTGGAAATACGGAGCGCAAGATTCCAGAGAATTATTTTATTCACACAAATGTAATTACTGAGCACACACTCTCAGCTCCAGACTTGCAGCGATGCTCTCCTGAAGGCCCGAGGAATAGGGGAGGCCGGGCGCGGTGGCTCAAGCCTGTAATCCTAGCTCTCTGGGAGGCCGAGGTGGGCGGATCATTTGAGCTCAGGAGTTCGAGACCAGCCTGAGCAAGAGTGAGACCCCATCTCTACTATAAATAGAAAGAAATTAATTGGCCAACTAAAATATATATAGAAAAAAAAAAATTAGCCGGGCATGGTGGCACATGCCTGTAGTCCCAGCTACTTGGGAGGCTGAGGCAGCAGGATTGCTTGAGCCCAGGAGTTTGAGGTTGCTGTGAGCGAGGCTAACGCCACGGCACTCACTCTAGCCTGGGGAATAAAGTGAGACTCTGTCTCAAAAAAAAAAAAAAAAAAAGGAACAGGGGAGGAACTGGTATGTGGAGGAAGGACAGATTATAGCAGGTGACACCAGTATAGCCAGGTCAGGATGGGCACAGAGGGTAGGCTTCACTGGGCAGTCACAGAAGGGCATGAGCAGGAGAGGGACAGTCCTTCCGTGTCGCCTGGAGCTTGTGGTTGATTTTCTGTGGACGAGCCTCACGCTCTGTCACCTGGCCAGGAGAAGAAACACCCTCTCACCTGGGCCTCCGTCTTAATGCAGCACTCGCTGCACCAGATCAACAAAGCCACATCCTACCCCAAGCTAGGACCCCAGGTTTCTCACATTCCAGTACCCTCGCCTATGAAGCATCCAACCCAGTAGGTTCAAATTCTAACCCCAGAAACTCCAGGGGAAGGGGCGAAGGATAACAGCACCCTAGGGCCTTGCCGTTCCAAGCGCATCAGCATCACCTGGGAGCTTGGTAGAAATGCGGACTCTCGGGCCCCGCCCTAGACCTGCTGAACCAGAATCTGCACGTGAACTAGATCCCCAGCTACCTCTGTGCAGTGCAGTTTGGGAAGCACCGACTTAGGGGCATTTATATGTGTGGGAACTAAAGTGCGAACCTCTCTACCTGCTATCGACTCGATGTCTGCGTCCCCCAGATGCAAGTGTTGAAATCCAAGCCCCAGCGTGATGATGTTAGGAGGTGGGGCCTTTGGAGTTGATTAGGTCAGGAGGGCTGAGCCCTCACAAATTAGGATTAGTGCCGTTAGAAAAGGGATCCCAGCCCAGGCGTCCTCAAACTATGGCCCGTGGGCCACATGCGGGTGTTTTTGCCCGTTTGTTTGTTTTTTACTTCGAAATAAGATACGTGCAGTGTGCATAGGAATTTGTTCATAGTTTTTTTTTTTTTTTTAACTATAGTCTGGCCCTCCAATGGTCTGAGGGACAGTGAACTGGCCCCCTGTTTAAAAAGTTTGAGGACCCCTGCCAGAGAGCCTCCGGCCCCCTCCCAGGGAGGACACAGAGATATGACAGCCATCTACAAACTAGGAAGCAGGCCCTCACCAGACACGGAACCTGCTGGTGCCTTGACCTTGGACTTCTGGGTCTCCAGAACGGTAAGAAACCAATTTCTGTGTGTTCTAAGCCACCTATATTATGGTCTTGTCATAGCGGCCCGCACGGACTAAGGTGCTACCTCCTCCAGCTTCGTACACACCCAGCCAGGTGCCCGTCTCAGGTGTGCATTGCTGGGGGGGGGGACACTGAGGAGGGTGAGTGAGGAGTGCAGCTCTCAGGGAGGGGCTGCCTCTGACGGGACATGTGCCACATGGCAAAGGTGCAGTGGGCAGAACAGGCTCTAGAAATCCTGGCAGTTGAGAGGTCTGGGAATGCAGGCACCACTTTTCCTAGTAATGTCCTCTGAGAGAGGAATTCCTGACCTGCTTAACAGAGACGTGTCTCTCCCAAAGGGATAAGAAAGCTGTTCTTATGCCGTGATGCTCAACCCTGGCTGCCCGTGAGACTAACCTGTAGCTTTAGAAAGATGCAAAGTCTGGTCCCTCCAGCAGAGACTCTCTTTCAAACAAGCTGGGCAGGGGCCAGAAACCCCGATTATTCAAAGTGCCCAAATGATTTTCAGGGGCAGCCAGGACCACAGCAAAGCACCGATGATAGGAAACGAATAGAAAATGAAGCAGTTGTTGGAAAATCCTGGGCCTTGTGGGGATTAGGAAAAACTTCCCCTTTCCCCCGAAAGTTTGCTGAAAGATCAAGTCACAATTAAAGCAGATTAATAAGAGAAAGAGATTTATTTACTGTGCACATAGGGAGAATCACAGAGTGATTACCCAATATCCCAATGAGGTCCATAAATTTTTATACCCTCCTTTTAGAGGGGAGGGAGCGATGAGGAGTGCAGGTAATTCTGTTTAGGGGCAATAAATGGTTGCTAGGGAGGGTGATTGGATGGGGGAAGAAGATTGACTTGTAAATAATTATCTTTGCAAATTAAATTAACCTGAGAGTTGCAGGTGTTATCTTAATGGTTTAGGCTGCGTCTGGTTGCATCCTTGATCTCTCCTGCAATAAATACATTGAGATAACAAGGAGGGGAAGGGAAGTCAATTGTTCTTTTCATGGGTTATCTGGTCATGCACGTAGAAGGAAAGCCCCTTCCAAGGCCTGTTGATCTCTAAGGGCCTTTAATTCAAAATGCTCGTTATGTCATATTTTGGGGTGAAATTTCCTAAGTTCCTGCAGCCTACTCTCGTTGCTTTCTTTCCACTTCTGGCCTCTTTTCCTTTCTCCCCCTGGACTCCCCACATGGCAAAAGCTGGAAATAGCAACAGACAGAGGTAGGGTGGCTCCAAGCGCAAAGGCACCTCGAAGAGTTCAGGTCAGCGGCTGTCCACCATGGCTGCAGGCTGTGGCCACAGGTGAGAGGCATTGCTGGTGGGAAAACCCTTCCCAGCTCCAGGGAGACACGGAGGGCTCACCTCTGCCCGTGCTGGGCCTGGCGTCGCTCAGTTTGCATCCAGGGAGAATTACAGGAACTGTCTGGAGTTCCGCTTCCAGACAATTCGTTAGTTATCTTTTTATCTTTGACTATTTGTTTTTTAAATTTCCTCTTAAACCCCTTAATCTCCACGTTATATCTTCCTTGTTATGGTCCCTGCAGTGATTTCTCATCTGGTAAGTTTCTGTCAGATGCCTGCATGATGCAAATTTGTTATTTTTTTTTTTATTTATTTAAACAACACAGATCAAAATTTTAAACTAACCAATGTATCAAAACCCACTTACATGCTCCCATGTGGGGAATGTGCGTGCCTGTATAGGACAGGGGGGTAGGAGGGAGACACTGTGCATAAAGTCGCTCTCCAGCGGGTATAGGAAGTAAGTTTGTCGGTGTGGCCAGCATGTAGGGCACTGTCTGAACTCGGTCAACCAGACACAATCTCTGTTTAACGAAAGCAAATGTGTGACTGCATAGACTTGGAGAATTCACATTCCCCACACCTCAAATTTCCCTACCAAGGCTATCAAGGTGCCTGCAATGACCCCATTGTGCTACCTCCCATGGAGACTGAAGGCCTCTTTTTTTTTTTTTTTAAGTTTGCCACAAAAACATAAATACTCCTGAGAAGCAGACATTAAGTTCCTATTAGTCACTCCCTTTCTGCTTATTAGTTCAGGAGCTCTGTCCTGCAAGGCATGAGACCCAGAAGAGGCAACCTGGGGAAGCCCCAGAGCACCCGAGAGGGCCAAAAGTATTGAGGGGGTAGGTAGAGAGGAGGGATTTTTTTTATTATTATTTGGCTCTTTTAGGGCAGGCCCTGGATAAATCCCCATAGTCCTAGCAGGATGTGAGAACATGCAGGACAAGTGAATGAATGGTCAGAAAGGAATGGATAGTTGCACACAGGACAGATGTGGAGCAGAAACAGTGTTACAGCCTCTTAAGGCTCTGGGTCACACTCCTGTCTCCTTAGTGGCTTTGGCCCCCAACTTGCCGGTGCAAACACTGTGGCAAGGTTCCCTGACACTGACCCACCCCTTCCACTTCTGGCTATTGGGGCTGTGCAGTGGGACTGAGACCCTATGCTCACATTGCTTAATTACCAGGGCTGAGACCAGGCTCCCGTGTCAGTGAGGCTGAAATGCTTCTGCAAAGAGAAGGGGCAAAGGCAGGTCTGAGCTGGAGGGCTTTATCTTTCAGGCCTCTTGTTACTTACTCAAAACCACAGGAGGAACCCACTTTCTTAGGAACCAGGGCTGCCTTGCTTTCTTAGGAAGCAGAACAAGAGGGCGCTGACACATTCTGGGAGAACTCAATCTCTAGTTTCACTCGGTTCTAGCCATACTGGTCTCCTCGCTGCTCTTGTACTCGCTGTTCTCTCTGCCTGAAACCCTTGCCCCAGATACCTGCCTACCTTGCTTCCCCCCCTCCAGCTCTTTGCTCAAATGCCACCTTTTCAGAAAGGTTTTCCCTGGCCCTGGATTTTAATATTACAACTCCCTACAGGACTTTCTGTCCTCCTCTCCTGCTTTATTTTTCTCCATAATATTTAACACCCTTTGACAGTCTACATATTTTGCTTAATTTTCTGTCCCCACCTTAAATTATATTTCTATCCCTACTTGGATCTAAATTCATTCAAGGCAGAATGTTTCTCTCTTTTGTTCATGGCTATATTTCTAGTGCATAGAATAGGGACTGGCACCCAATAAATGCTTAGTAAATATTTGTTGAATGAAGAAATAGAACATCGGAATTGGAAAGGACTTTAAAAATGATGCCATTTAGCCTCAGTTAGTCCCTAGCTTACAACAAAGAGAAACGGGTATGTGTGAAGACCATTTCTTTCACTGTAATGATTTTTTTTAAATTTCAGAATATTATGTGGGTACAAATGTTTTTGTTACATGTTTTGGTTTTGTATGGTTTGAGTCAATGTTATAAGTGTGCCCATCACCCAGATGGCGTGAATTATACCCATTAGGTGTGAATTTACCCAACCCTTCTTCCCCCGCTCACGTGGTTGAGTTTCCTGTGAGTTTTACTTCCACATGTGCATATAAGTGTTGATCAATTAGTTCCAGTTTAATAGTGAGTACATGTAGTGTTTGTCTTTCCATTCCTATGATACTTCACTTAGAAGAATGGTCTCCAGTTCCATCCAGGTTGTTACAAAAGGTATTAGTCGTCCCCCCCCTTTTTTTTTATAACTGAGTAGTACTCCATGGTATGCACATATCACATTTTACTAATCCACTCATGTATTGATGGGCACTTGGGTTGATTCCACATCTTTGCAATTGCAAATTGTGCTGCAATAAACATTCTAGTGCAACAGTCTTTTTAAAAAAATAACTTTTTTTTCTTTGGGTAATTGCCCAATAGTGGGATTGCTGGATCAAATGGTAGATCTACTTTTAGTTCTTTGAGAAATCTCCATACTATTTTCCATAGAGGTTGTACTAGTTTGCAGTCCCACTAACAGCATTTAAGTGTTCACTGCTCTCCACATCCACGCTAGCATCTGTTGTTTTAGGACTTTTTTGATAAAAGCTATTCTCACTGGAGTTAGGTGATATCTCACCGTGACTTTTCTGTTTCACACAACCTCATGGCAGTCTGTGACTACATGGATCTCTCCCTCCCTGGACTTCCATGTCACTCTGTCCCAGATTCCTCCTGCATACCAGCCACGTCTTGTCATGCTCTTCCTGGACTTCTCTCCACACCCTTTCAATGTTGATGCACCCCAAAGTTCTGTCTTTTTCACTTCTAGGAAATAGGAAGTTATTATGCATAATCCCAGCTCACTCTGGTCAAATACTTTGAGAACTGTTCTAGGTGGTTTTGCTAACAGAACCTAACACCTCACCATTTCAAAATGCATTTGGAAAGTGAGAAGGCAGAATAAACACCAGGCATCCACAATGCCCTGGAACTTCCACTACTTCTTTGGGCCTTACAAAGACTCTCTTGTCTAAATTTTCCACTTCTAGGTTCTTAATCAGTCTGGGAGAAAGTCTAAAAAGTCTAGAAATGTGTACTCTGCTTCTCATGAGCAGAATATGGTCAGAGAGGTCATCTTGGAAACAACAGATTCAAGAGGTTCTTTACACATAAAATTCAAAAACACAAAGGAGAATATTTTCCAAGGGAAATGTTATTGCATTTAGTTTCTTATAGTGAAGATGACTCTTGATGCCTTTTAATGCAGCAGCCTGCCTTGCTCCTGAAGACCAGAGAACAAACTATAAGCAAGTACTTCGTAAACCATAACTTTCTGCATACATGGAAAGAGGTTTTATGGGCCATTGTTCAGTTTAAAAATATTTCACAGCATTTTATTCATTTAGCCATTATAGATGAGAGAGTAGAAAACAACATTTCAGGTATAAAAAAAAAAAGGGGGAAAATGATCTTTCAATTCTGTTTTTCATTTTTGTTTCCCATGTTGACTGAAAAGGCATTTGGCCTATGTACAATGCATGATATGGGACCACCAGGCATGAGGGACTAAAATATACCATCTTAAGGACGATTAAATTTAAGAATGAATCACTGAGCTCTCCTTGGGTCTTTAATCCACTGTTGACTCCAGTTGACTGCTCCCAGTGCTACCAGGTAGGAGCTCTAAATAGGAAGCTGATTCTGTTATGATCTGTTTCTTCCTTTATGAGACGTCAAAGTCAATCTATCAGCCTCTAAATCCACTGATCTAATTAAGAGGGCTTGAAACTGATAACCAAGAAGGAGGGGGATGTATATCCAGCCACAAAAGATTAACCGGACACCGTGGAGGATATCAGGCATGCCACAGTGAAACAGAAAAATAACAGAGGAAGCTCTTAGGGGAGGAAAAACTCAGATGTTTCTATACAAATGCACAAATCCAGGAAGATAGATAAAAATCAACTTGAGACTTTAAAAAAGAAAAGAATTCTCCCTCATAGATGTGCTTGAGAAATGAAATTTACAAAGGAATATAGCAATGGAAGGTTGCATGTTTTCCCCAAACATAAATACTTAATAAAAATGCTACCATGTAAGTATTGGCAAATTGATTCCAAAATGTTTGTGGAGAGGCAAAAGACCCGGAATAGCCAACTCAATATTGAAGGAAAAGAACGAAGTTGGTGTAGTGATACTACCTGACTTCAAGACTTACTATTACATAAAGCTACAGTAACCAAGACAGGGCGGTATTGGTAAAAGAATAGACAAATTGATCAATGGAACAGAATAGACCAGATATGGACCCACACAAACATAATCAATTGATCTTTGACAAAGGAGTAAAGGCAATGCAACAGAGAAAAGATAATCTTTTCAACAAATGGTGCTGGAACTAGACATCCACATGTAAAAAAGTTAATCTAGAGACAGACCCTATACCTTCTACAAAAATTAATTCAAAATGGAAAACAGACCTTAAATGTAAAATGCAAAACTATTAAAACTCTAGGAAGATAACATAGGAGAAAATCTAAGTGACCTTAGATATGGTGATGATTTTTTAGATATAACACTAAAGAAAGGTTTGATCCATGAAAGAGATAACTAATAGGTTGGCGTCCATCAAAATTAAAAACTTCTCTTTTGTTTTTTCTTTTTTTTTCTTTATTTTTTCTTTTGTTATAGCAAACACTGTCTAAAAAGAGCAAAAACTTCTCTTTTGGAAAGGCAATGTCATGAGAATGTGACTAGTCACAGAGTAGGGGAAAATACTTGCAAAGGATATATCTGATAAAAGACTTATACCAAATATACAAAAAACTCCTAAAACTCAACAGTAAGGGCTGGGTGTGATGGCTCACACCTGTAATCCTAGCACTCTAGGAGGCTGAGGCAGGAGGATTGCTTGAGCCCAGGAGTTTGAGGTTGTAGTGAGCTATGATGATGCCACTGCATTCTACCCAGGGCAATAAAGTGAGACTCGGTCTCAAAAACCAACCAACCAAACAAACAAAAACTCAACAGTAAGAAAACAACTCAATTTTTTAAATGTGCAAAAGACCTGAACAAACACCTCACCAAAGAATATATACAGATGGTAATTAAATATGAAAAAATGTTCAACATCATATGTCATTAGGAAATTGGAAATTAAAACAACAATGAGATACTACTACACACCTATTACAATGGCCAAAATCCAAAACGCTGACCACACCAGGTGCCGGTGAGAATGTGGAACAACAGGAACTCTCATTCATTGCTGGTGGAAATGCAAAATGGTACGGCCATTTTGGAGGATATTTTGGCAATTTCTTACATAACTAAACATACTCTTACCATATGATTCAGCAATCATGTTTCTTGATATTTACCCAAATGAGCTGAAAACTTACAGCCACACAAAAACCTGCACATAGTTGTTTATAGCAGCTTTACTCATACTTGCCAAAATTTGAAAGCAACCAAGATGTCTTTCAGTGGGTGAATGGATAGACTGTGGTACATCCGGACAATGGAATATTATTCAGCACTAAAAGAAAATGAGTTATCAAAATGTGAAAATACGTGGAGGAAACTTAAATGTATATTACTAAGTAAAAGAAGCTAATCTGAAAAGGCTACATATTGTATGATTCCAGCTATATGACATACTGGAAAAGGCAAAACTATGGAGACAGCAAAGTGATCAGTGGTTGCCAGGGATTGGGGATAGAGAGGGACGAACAGGTGGAACACAGGGTATTTTTTAGGGTAGTGAATCTGTTCTGTGGAATTCAGAGAAAATACAGGTAAATTTAGGTAGAATTTCGTGTCCAGAGACAATAAGGAAGAATGCTTAAGAGGATTTGGAGGCTTCAATTATTAATAATTAATTCTAAGTATTCAAACACAAGTGATCTAGAGTAAAAGATAGTAAAGCTCTATTTGATTAAGTTCAGGCATCCAATAAACTCCTGACCTGCCTGGATGCTAATTCTGGAGATAAAGACACCGAGTCTGAGTGAGTTACAGATCCCTGTGTAGCAGGTGGAGACAGGGCTTAAACCACAGTGTGACTCCAAATCCCTCTTACTACCCAGCCCCACCCCATGACTCTCATTTGAAATGGGGGGAACCTGCTGAACCCAGAGAGTGGTCACGGTTAGACTAAACCGAGTGTCCAGGGTCCTGGGCTAAAGGCTACTTCGTAAGATGAGATGCTGGAATAGAAACCGGATGACCATTCATGGAGAGGTTAGCATCAGTTTGGTGTGGGCAATGGTGTAAGAGGATGACACATAAATACAGTGCATTTCTGGTTTTTTTCCTATAATGCAATCTGAAAATGAGTTCATGAAGATGAGAAGGAAGGTATGAACAATCAAGCATCCTAATCACATTTATTCCCAACTAACTCATGCAGACATCTATTTCTCAGGAGTTCTCAATTCTGACTGCACATGAGTCACCCAGGGAGTCTTTTAAAAGTGCAGGTGCCCAGGCTTGCTTCCCCTAATTTAAATATTTTCCTACCACGCTTACTTGGAAAGGTTAGACTTCCTCCTCTTCCTGACAGGGCTTCTTTAACCCAGCTTTGCTGGGACAGTGGCGGGTCCAAAATTCTAATAGAACAGTTTAGTGTCTGCAATCTGGTTGTTGGAGGGTTTGTGTGTGTGTACCCGTGCCCATGTACATACTTAAAGCTCTGTTTTTCTAGTATTTGCATAAAATGAACACATTGTCCAAGCGGAAAAGGCTGGAAGAACTGGGCTAAGGCCTGCTCTTATTGGAGGTTCTACTACTAACCTGTTGAAAAACTGAAGCTTATCTCACAGTAGAAAACTTTCCAGTTTTGATGGAAACCTAAATTGATCTTAAACACAGTATGACATTTAACTTTTTCGTAAGTGTCCTCTTATAACTCAATGGGGCCTTTGTGGATTATCCCTACACCAGGTGGCCTCCTGAAATCCTTCCATCTGTTTTTTACGCTTCGTCTTCTCCATTCTCAGCGGGTATTGACTTGTTTGGCCGGTGCCTACCACACACCTTCTACTCTCATGCTTCTCGGCTGTTGTGAAGTAGAAAAGCAGTTGCCTAACCACGTGACATATGTGTTTCCCATGAACATGGGAAAGCTCCCAGTAAAAGGTACTACCTGATGAATAAACTGCAAGCGACTTGGGTGTCGCTGCACTGATTTTGTCTGCTAGATCCAGCCATGGTTCTTGCTGATATGTTCCAGACGCTGAGGCTGCAGCTGAAAGCCCCAGATAGAACTTCGATCTGGCATCCAGCACTGGCTAAGCCGCGTCAGGGCTCTGAGGTGTCTTTGTAAAGTTCACTTCAGAACGTTAGGCGTGTTCAAAGAATCACCAAGAAGCTTAGCCACGTGAAGAGCTTTTTAAAAGTGTCTATTAACCTACTACAGAACCCCAGGAAGATGATAAAATAATAAAGTTTTGACCCAACACTTAAAAATTCCATTTTTAGTGAAGGGAAGAAAAATCCATTTTTTTTCTTAAGAAAACAGTTTATTAAAGGGCACGAGGGAATGATGTTTTTAGAAAGTATTCCATACGCCTTTTTTTTTTCTTTCACTTTGCTGATTTCAACAGGAGGAGGTCCATTATTGTTGCAATAGCCTGTTTCAGTGGAGACAGAGGATTAAAGGGTAAGCTGCCCACAGTCGATCACTCATGCTGAGTCAATCAGCTCATTCGAGCTCCTTTCTGAACCAGGAGCTCACTCAGGCCAGGTACCCATACAGGTGTGCAATGTGGCGCAGGTCTATGCCGAAGAGGAAAGCGTGCATAACAAAGGGGAACACTGAGCGGGTACTGTATACACGTCCAGGACCGTGCTACCTATTGCTCATGACAGCCCAACGTGGTAAGTGCAGTTCTTACCCTCCATTTGAGGCGGAGGGAAGTAACTTGCTCAGGGCCACACAGTGGTAAAGTGACTTTTAGGGATTCTCTACTCTTACATCAGAATTGAACAAACCTAAGAGAATGAGGTGGATATGTAAGTTCTGAAAGGATGCCAACATCATATCATTCAGTGGAAAGAGAACATTTTTGTAAAACTGGAGTATATTTTAAAACATCCCTGGCTTCCCTTTTATGTGGTCTGAGCAGCAGCAGCATCCTCTGAGAGCAGGTTGGAAATGCAGAACCTCAGACCCCGCCCAATCTTCCTGAGTCAGACACTGAACTGAACAACAGCCAGGTGACCTGCGCACTCCTCGAAGCTCGAGAAGAACCGCGCTAACCTGCCCACCGCACGCCCTTCTCGGGGCTTCTGCACTGGCCGTTTCCACTTCTGGAATGCGCTTCCCCAAGACTGACATGCCTCACTCTCATGTCTTTTAACTCTGCTTAATGTCACTTCTCCTGAGAGGTCTGCCCTGACTTCCGCATGCAAAGCAGTGTCCTCTGTCAACTTTTATGCACTCACCCTGCTTTACCTTTCTTCACAGCAATGATCACTACTCGAAAAGACAGACCTGTGTATTGTCTGTTCCTCCCACTCCAGGGCTGGGCCTTTGTGCCTCTGGCACCTCAGACAGTGGCTGGAATGAAAGCACTTGATAAATATTTGCATGAGAGGCTTTTATATACAGGACTAGATCTAGTGCGGAGGTCTAACTTAACAGGGAAGATCCCTCGGAAATAGAAAGGGGAGACTGAGGAAAGGGCACTTTTGTACTCTTTGCAATGTTCATCCTTCACCCTTATGTAGATTTTGCAATTTTTCAAAGGAGTATGCACTGTTGTTATAATTTATTAAACACTTTTCAAATAATTTAACAAACCATCTCAAGATATATCGGGCCACAAAAACAAAGCAGATTGCATCCCATTCCTTCTAAAAGGTGTTACGCTTTCTTCATTTATCTGATTACATTTTAATAAGAAACCATCTCCCTTTAAGGGGCTGCTTGTTTCCCTCCAAAAAGCCATTATATTAAGAATTTTACTTTTGAAACACACGTTACAACTCTATATGTGGACTGTGCATTGTCCCACCAGCAGGCCAGGCCCATGAAGGCCTGCCTGGCTCCTAAAGTGGCAGAGAGACCCTCACACTCAGAGTCTGCCACAATTGGCAGAGATCGGGCAGATTCAAATCAGAGTTCACAAAAGAAAACCATCTTTACTGATGATTCATTTATTTGGACAAGACAAAAACATCTTCACACTGTTTTCTTTTATACATCAAGTGGAACATTTCAAATATATTAGTTTTTCTCTTTTTTGACAGAATTCATTTCAGTCTGGTTTTAGGGACTGCTTCTCATTTTAGGATTCACGTTTTAGTAACACATATGCACCCATTACAGCCAAAAGAGCATACTGTAAAGAGAACACAATGGAAAATTACTGTGAGGCCAACAAATAAATTGGTCTATAAATGTATTCAGATGAAGTCTGTTCAACACCAAGCAGAGAACAGAATCAACAGATGACCTCTTCCCCGACGCCTTGTTAAAAATCCAAAAATACAACAATGGACTAAGGATCAAACACCTGACAAACACAGCTAATGAAGTGCTTATTCCTGAGTAGGTTTCCTATTGTTTTTCAAGTGATTTAAAAAATATATATAGATACCATTTTTGTTGCAGTTGAGAGATTACTGAGTTTCTTATACTACTTTTTTACCTGTTTGAAATTTTACATAATAAAAAGCAATAACTATATAAATGTTATTTTCAAATACATTGTAAACACAAAAGGTGATAGCAGCCACTATAAATAATTTAAATGTTGATAATTTAAACAATTATGTTAGTTTGTAGTTAACTACAAATATTCTTCAGAAAAATTAATGGTAAAACATTTTAAGAAGACTGCATCTTTACAACTGCACAAGTAAAAGCTGCAATATTTAAAAAAAAAAATACAGACACACACATAAATTCCTACCTTGAATTTTGGATAGTCATTCATTATTATGGTGACCATACCAACATATGGCAAAAACCTAAATTGTGGGATAAAAAGCAAGAAATATAAAAATTATTTATGATGATAGCACATTTGAAAACACTGTAAGTCAACCTTACGAAACAAATCTTACATGGGAATACCACTGACTGGGGCTGTGAGGACAATATTCACCCCCATCTCTAACAGCTTTATTAGTGAAGAGCACCAGAGCTAACAGCCAGGACAATTTTTTAAGCAAGCACATGATTTGAGATAGTGATATTACTTGTCTTCACTTGCTACAATTAAAATAATTAGTTGATCTACTGTACAAACAGAATAGGGAACTTTCACAAATCTAGTTATTGTTTTGTTAGAAGAATCAGATAGCCTATATAAAAATTGCTGTTAGATAAAGCTTTTAAAGTACATGGATAATTATTTTGTATAATAAAGAGTCATCATTTTAATTTTACAGTGCTTTTCAGATGTAATAAGTTTTTTGGCAATGAATACATATGTGAATACCATAACTTATACTCAAATATGATTGTGATCCCAGAGAGAGAAGGTTCAGTGCATAAACTAGCCAATGATTATGTTAACAAAAGTAATAGCAATGTGTAATCAGATTGACCCAAGTCTCAATCATCTCTGCTATTGGGAAACAAGGTAACACACCCACAGTACCCTCTAGTTTTATATAAATTGGTATTCCAACCTCTCTTATCCAAAGCTTTTCACCTGTATCTAGAAAGAATTAACTAGCCAGAAGTCTCCTGGTCTCCCTGCAGATATCTAAGTGGAAATGCAATAGAGAAAAATGGTTTTAGGGGTAGAAAGAGGGCTTTAAGCCACAATCTGATAAAGCTAAATCTTAGAAAATGGTAGGCAGTTTCTCTGGCCTTAAGTCATTGGTGAGATTTAGATGAGATAAAAAGAAAACATTTCTAATAAGTGTTAAACATAAAACAGGTCACCAAGAGAGGAAAAGAATCTCTTTTTTTGTGTTGTTTTTTTTTAATGAGGATACATTCTCTAATGTGTTGAACAGAAGCAGAACTCATTACTGGAACAATTATACAAAGATGAATATTAAAAGATTTATCACAGAACTGTTTTCAGTCATGAAAAATAGGAAATAACCTAAATGTCCATCCAAAGAGGATAGGTTAAATAAGCTATGATTCTCAATAGAATAGTATGTAGCCATTTAAAAACGTATAAATGTAGACTTGATACCAAAAAGCTATTTCCAACTTCCTGTTGGGCGAAAAAAAACCAAATTCTTCTAGGTAAAATTATGTATCATGTATGCATACATACACATCTGTAAAGGCACAGATAGTATCTAGAGCAAATACTGAAATGTGAAATAGTGGTTATCTCTGGGAGGATTTCTTGTGATTGTTATTTAAAATCCACAGATGACTAACCTGTAGATGAGAATTTATTTTTAAATAGAATGAAACACATGACATAACATAAGTGGCCTTAGTTTTAGATTTTAGATCTTTAGGAAGGTCTATGTTTTATTTATCTTCACAGTACAAACTAGAACTGCTTAGAACTCTCCTGACATATTTGTAATGAATGATTCTATTAATATTATCCTATAAATTTGGTTTCTTTGTTTCTGAGTGGTTTTCTGGTTTCTGAACCTTCTATATAACTTAAAAGTGAATTCTCACCCTCTCGCTCTTCCCACCACGTCTTTCTTTTCAAGCCAGTTCTGGCCTTCTTTGTATAAGCCTCTGTCATCAACTTCATTATTGTCTCCTTTGGTCAGAAATTTGATGTCTCCATTATCTCTGGAAAGCAAAGTAATGTCCTCTCAAAAATTATTTTCAGCAGAGCAACATTAAAAAAAATATTAGTTTACCCAAGACTTTACCATCAGACCATTTAGAAAAGCACTCAAAGATAACTTGACCTTCCTTTGGTCTAAGATGATTGTTTACAGACAACCACTCAACTGAAGCACAAACCCAATAACAATTTCGTAGACTTAAATTCCAAAACACTCAAGCACAAACCCAATAACAATTTCGTAGACTTAAATTCCAAAACACCTTGACAACCAAAGAGCATGGCCAAGCACAAGGGCAATGATTCACTTTCAGCACAGCACACAGTAAAAAATGAATGAAGAAAAAGCTAGTACCTAACTTATTAGAGTATTAGGGTCATTCGTCAGTGAGCAAAATTATGTGAATAACCACTGTACAATCCTTTCAAGTCCACATTCAGAATAAGATTTTCCAGGCTCACTTCAGTCGTTCACCTCAAGTCAAAACAGGTCAGAAGTCGGGACATGAGGCTGGTTTACCAAGCTATGTTGGACTTGAACTGTTTTCTTTCTTTCTTAGTCCTCGTGGACCAATTTATTAACATGGATTATATTCCTCTTCACTCTAGACATAAACTTGGTCCCAGATCACACAGATTTGAGCACAAGGTAATTTAAATGCAAGTGTGCTCTTAGCTGTCCTCAAAGTGATTTTCCTTGCCAAATGTACAATGTGTTGATACGATATTTCCTTCACCACTGAGCATAGTGGTGTAAAGTCCAGTTTGCAAGGAAACAAGAATCACAAATGGCATAAAACCACCGTGTTAAAGAGACATGTGGGATTAATTTTAAGCATTCTAAACGGGTGCTCACATAGCCTTGACACTAGAAACATAATATTGCAGCATTATGGAGCTGTAAAAAGGGTCTTCTTTCAATAAGACAAATGAAAAAATGCACTATTATAATGAGATAAAATATTAAAAGCCCACGCTGATTTGTAGCCATGGTTATAAAGGAAATCAAGAGGATAAAAATCCTGGCAGACGCTCATAATTCATGCAAATCACAGCGAAAAACCATTATTTCCTTAGCTTTGAACAATTTATCATCTTTAGAAATTATTTTTAAATCAAGTGACAGTACTGTCACATTATGACCGAGCATACTTCTTCCTCGGCAAGTAGACATCAAGTAACTATTAGTACAGTACCAGTGTACCAACACAAACTGAAACTGGATTGTCTAATGTTTAGAGTGATATGGACTGAATATTTTAAATATCAATATCTTTGGGGAACACTTTTGGGGAAACAGTGAATGCAATGGGAATGTACTACCAGATATGTACAAATAGTTACCTGTCACATATGCATACATGCCACACACAGGGTGAGAAATGCTCCATTATTTAAAAACACACATATGGGCCGGGCGCCGTGGCTCACGCCTGTAATCCTAGCACACTGGGAGGTCAAGGCGGGTGGATCGTTCAAACTCAGGAGTTTGAAACGAACCTGAGCAAGAGCGAGACCTGTCTCTACTGAAAATAGAAAGAAATTAATTGGCCAACTAAAAATATATATATAAAAAAAAAAATTAGCCAGGCATAGTAGCACATGCCTGTAGTCCTAGATACTCGGGAGGCTGAGGCATCAGGATGGCTTGAGCCCAGGAGTTTGAGGTTGCTGTGAGCTGGTATGACACCATGGCACTCTAGCCAGGGCAACAGAGTGAGACTCTGTCTCAAAACCCAAAAACCAAACACGCATATGTATACATCTAAATTTAATTCTATAACTCATACAGGTAAACAGGTAAAAATCTACACTAAGCTGCATAAAGGTAAATGAATAACCAAGTATATGAAATGTAATAATTTTGCTAATCATGTGAAGTACTCTGTCATGGGAATTTCCTATATGTGAGCCAGAAATAAATGTTTCTGGTTCCAAAAACACGGTCTTAATAAGTAAGTCATCGCTGGTATTTAAAGGAAAAGCAAGGCTGGCTGGGGGTGGAGGATGGGAGAGAATTACTGTAGGATATGCAATGACCAAAGCATAAGACGAGCTGGGGGAAGGAATTTTTATCCATCCAGCATGAACATTACTCCTGAGAATGCCACTTTGATCAAAGTGATACACAGAAACAGCTAGTTTTTCTGCATTTCAGAAAATAATTTTCACAACAATAAAATCCTCAGTTATAATGTGATTTTTCTTTGAGCTTCTTAAGTTTTTAAAGTGCTTTAGTAAACATTCATTTAATTCTCGTAATCATCCTGTGAGTTGTTATGGGTAAAATATTACCACTCCTGTCCTACAGAATGAGTTAAGCAGCTGGTCTGAAGTCACCCAGTTAGTAAATGGCAGAAGTAGGAACATAATCCAGTGTGTTTACTACTTTCTAACTAACCATTAAAGCTATCTACTAAAAATTTACAAAAAAAAAAAAAACAACAAAGCAATAAACAAACAAACAAAAAAGAAGTAAAGCTTCTTTACTTTTCATGAACTTTGATTACTCTGTGAACTATTGGGATGTCTCGTCCTTCAACTTTAAAAACAACTATTTCACCAGCTCTAATGGGGTCTTCCCGGAAATTGGTGAGGAACAGAAGGTCTCCCCTGTGAAAGGCCGGCTCCATACTGCCGCTGGAAAGAAGCACAAAGTCAACATCAGCGTTACAGTGTGTCCAAAAAGTGACAAGAATAAACATAGCAGTTAGAGCTGAAAATCTAATCAATAGCAAAGTCAGTCTTCAGTTATAAAACAAGCCAGAGTGGTTTCCTTCTGACCACCCTAGGTAATAACAATTTGGGAGAAAGGAAATGATTTCTACTCAGAATTGAGTATGGAACAGGCAGCAGCAGGCCTCTCTGCAGTTAGTATTAGGTAGAAAAAGAACCAAGAATAATGTGAACTCTGAAGTAAACGCTGCCAATTTTTAGCTTTAAAAAAAAGTCTTCCTCCTCCAAATACATTATTGTTTTCATTCAGAACTGCAGACGATTACAGCTGGTTAATGCTCTAGGGCGATTCTTTCGTTTCATAGCATATCCCCAGCACTTAGGGTACTCCAATACTTGTTCAAGGAATGAGAAACAAGCAAGTGAATGCACTGAGGGAGCATGACCTGCCCAAAAGCCAAGCAGAGGGTTGGGACAAAATCTGAACCCGGGTCTTTTACACCTACTGCAGCATCGTCCTTTCTACCGTATTCTACAAAAGGCCGATTCTAACAAATATTGACTGATTTTGATGTGGAGGTCAATAAGTAACCCCACATGATACCAATTTAAACCCATGCCAAAAATCTTTGGTGGATTCAAAGTAAAATGTAATCTACTGGAAGCTGATATTTAATAAATAGAATTCATTGTATAATTTTCATGTTCTGCTTTAATGTAGGAGAAAAAAATAAGTCCTAGGATTAGGGCGTTATGGGGGCCGTACACCAGGATGAGTAATGGCTGTTGAACAGAAAGGGAGAGAAAGAACCAGGCTACTGAACGTGCAGAGTTTGAAAGGAAACCGAGGCCCTCCTTCCCCCAAGCCCCAGCACACCTTATACGTCTCAGCAGACACTTAAGTTTAAGTCAGCAGATGCTTAGTGCAGCCTGTGACCAAGTGCCTACTGATAGGTTTATATTTCAGTGTAACCAGTGTCACTAACTCTGGTAATGGATCAAGTTTTCAAAACTAAGAGACCTGAATAGAAAGAGAGAAAGGGCTAAAAATAGAACTAAGAGGGAAAGAGAGAAAATATCTGAGTAAAAACAAATTTGGGGTTTTTCTGTCAAAATAGAATTTTATTTTGTCGTCTTCTGAAAATAAGACATGTTTGCTTCAGGGTTTTGTTTTCTTAGCCAAAATGCTTAAGACAATTGCTTCTGCATCTATGGCTTCATCTTTACTCCTTCAACAAAATTCCTGAAGATACACAACAGGAAAATGTTGACAGAAAAACGTCTCGGTCGGCAGTAACAGTTAAGGGACCGCAGTGAGGACAAGACTCCCTGCACAGGCCACAGAGGCAAAAAGAGGCTGCTGAAGTTTGGCACCAAGGGTCATCATCGCACTCCATCAGGAAAGCAGTTCTTTTCAATGTTTCCAGTATCAACTTCCACTTGCTTTCCTCAAGGGCCAGGGGCTCCCCCAAGGCCAAACATCCCTCAGGGATGTAAATGGTCTATGGTGACAAACCAAATTGCTTTAGCACTCACTATAAAGGATGCTTTTTTAAAAAGCCCCTAAAGTGCAGCAAGTTCACAATAATTTCTGTGTCAAGTGTGTCTGATTTGGGAAGGGGAGCCAGCACATCTCAGACCTAGTGTTGGCTCTGCCAAAAGTAATCAAGAGATGCTGTGACTTGGCCTCGCTGGGCCTCAGGTTCCTTATCTGTTAAGTGACAGGGCCCATCTAAATATGAGGTTTTAAATTCCTCCTTCTTTTTTAAAAGCCTTAAAATTCTTCCTTCAAATGAGATCTTACCAAGAAGTATAACCATATAAAATACATAAAAATGGAGCTGTTGTAACTGAAGGAAAGCTAAGGCATCTAGAATCTGTGGACATCGTCCCCTTCTCCCTCCCAATCTATCCAGCCGGACCCAGGGGACTCCCGAAGCATGGAGTGAACCAGTGAATCTAAGGTCCCTTCAGCTCTGCTGTGAGCTATGCCATCCTCAGGCTTCTAAATTCATGAAAACTCTCTCTCTAGAAGGATGTCCCTTGGCCAGTCACACAAGGGCACCCTAGTGAAGTGGGGATCATGGCTGTGGCCCTGTAACATGGTGGCAGGGCCAGCAGAGGGAAAGGGCAATGGTTTGGCAGACAAGTGCCCTGCGTCTGGCCTCAGCCCCTATACTGGCCAGCTGTAACTCTGCCCAAGGTACTGCTATAGCCCACCGCTCCACCTGCAAAACAAACGGACGCTATCCCCACCAACAGTCAGATTCAGTGGTCTAGACACACAGGACAGAGAGCATCTTGAAGCAGCTGGCTCCCAAACATGGTCATGTGATTTCAAATTGACTATTAAGTGTTTCTACTTGGATGACTTTATGGCTACATGAAGTTAACTCTAGTATTAACTTTTCTAATAAAAACATGCTGTACTTATTATAAGCATAATAGTCTCAAGAAGACAGTAGCCATTTACACCAGTATTATTAGTGAAGAAGCTTGAAAAAATACTGGGCACACTGCTAGGAGCTGGGGATATACACTCCCTGTCTATCTGGTACAAAGAAAACCAATAAACACATTTAAATTAGTTATACTTAAATCAATCTGTACGCAAATAATGCATTAATACCATATTACTATCATTTAAGTGGATAAAATGCACTAGCATCAACTAAAGCTCTAAAATGTTTATAAAAAAGATTTTTTTTTAAGAAAAGACAGAAAAAAATTAGACCGTCTCAAAACAGATATCAATAAAGAAGACTCTAATAGTTTATCCAATTAAAATCTTGAATCTTGGCTCTCACTCAGGCGACCTTGCTCCCCGGCCAGGGCAGGGGAAGATGGGGACGGCCCGCGGGACCCACCTCAGCACCACCACGATCGGGCTCTCGCTGCCAGTGAGCACGATCAGGCCTTTCCAAATCATGAGTGCAGAAGACACGATCATGGCAAAGTTTAACACCTGGTAATAGAGCTGGAACGAAAATGGGCAAACCACAATGAAAACCAATGGCAAAATAGTCACACCCCGAAGCTGGAGATGCACTTATAAAACTTCCAAAAACATGAGATTTTAGGACATAAAACTGATTCATACAAGGTACAAAATTAGGTAGTATTTCAACTTTTGTCCATGGAAGGAGCCTTGTAAATATCATCTCTTGTTAAGTGAGAGAAAGTGGAGGAAAATACAGAGCCATCTGGAGGACTTGCCTTGCTACAGCCTCAAGGAGGCTCTACTTACCTGTCTGCGATATCTCAGCTCCTTAAACCCTAACGGGTTCTGTCACTCTAGTTCTGCCACCAGAGCCTGCTGCCGTGGGCTAGTCACGGACACAGTCCAGAGTAGAGCGAGAGGGTCTGACCCTGATCCACACAGTGTAGGTTCACCTAGAACTAACTCCCTTTAGCCCTATGGCCGAAGATGGCCTCAATGGAAGCTTCAGATTAACAGAGTATATGCAATGAGGCCATTCGGCATCTGAAAATTACATTTTAAAAGTGAACAAAAACTTTAAACACCTGGATGTTTAAATTTTCCATAAGTGTTTTAAAAGGTGAACAACAAATATTTGGTTAAGAGCACAGGCGGGAGGGTCACACAAGTTGTTACATAATCAATCGCTAGTTATGTAGCCATGAGGAAGAGGTTCAAGCAGATCCACTCTTCCTCTGACCCTGTGTGAAGACCCACAGGGCTTCCCTCGCTCCCTCCTGCGTGGCACGTGCTGAAGCACAGGCTCTTCCTTGCTCACAGCTGCCTGCCACACCTGCCAACCACTAAGGACCAAGGGGAAAGGAACTTTTGCCCACGTCCCAACACCCTGTGGGGCAGGAGCTGAACTGTCAGCCCAAACGCCTGCCATCCTCCCAGGGGCTACGGTGGTCACGTCAGTATCTAGTACTACTCAAACTCCAGGGAGGTGCCGCGCTTGGGTACTTGCCTCAGTCCCCTCTTCACAACCCCTGCGATTGTCCAGCTGATTTGAAGAGCCACGTGCACGCCCCATGCAACACTCTGCTGTCCCAATTCCTGGACCTCCACATCTCCAGCAACCTTCTTCCTCCACCTGGACCATCTACTCTCAGCAGCACACTCTGGAACTGAAACGGCTCTATCCCCACATCTCTGGTTCAATGACACCCTCCCACCTGGCTGCACGTGCCTGTTCTCCTGGCATCTGTGATCACTTACATATCAGGACCTCCGCCCCTCACTTCTGCTACATAAAGTCACTCACGGGGTGGGATCCACATCCTCCACCAGGCCTGGCAGCTCTTACTCCAGAGACCACCTGCTTACCTCTTCAGGGAATAAACTTCCAGACCCCTGCCTGGGAGGAGAAGACCTGTGAGTAAAGGAGACAGGACAGCCGGGATCTAATTTATCTTAGCCCTCCCTCACCTTCACCTCCAGTTCTAGAGACACCCAGGACTGCTGATTCTTGTCTTTTGAGAATTCTGTGCACAAACAGTGAAGAGTTGTTCCTCAGTGTCCCCCACTGCCACTTAGGATTTTAGCTTTCTCAGGCTCAGGCTATGCCAGCCACCATTCTCCCATCTGTTTTCGGGCTTCTAGTATTTGGCTGATCTTGTTGCCTCTCTGGACTTATCTTGGAGTAACTGACGACTTTTAAAATCTCCTCATTATAGTTCTAGCACTTCAGAGGAAGTGACATTAGACAGGTTGGGTCCCATCTTAGCTACCTAGCAGCTTACCCTACCAGTTTTCCAGAACATCCTTTTGAAATGAGTTTGGAGCTAGGACCCAGATCATGTGGCTCTGGACAACATCATTTTCCTTAAATATCCTAATTTACTTTTAACTGAGACAGAATGTAGGGGTGTAGACTCTTTTAGAGTATTCAGTACAGTGTAAAATGCACTTTTGAACAGTTTAATTACAGTTTAAAATACACAAGGCCTGGAGAAGTGGGGCTAAAGATACTCAGGAAGTCCAAACAGGGACGTGCGGGTGACTCTGTAGGGTGTACAGACTGTTCTTTCCAGCAGTGGTTCTCAAACGTCAGTGTGTGCCAGAATCAGCTGGTGATGCCTGAGAACTGCATTTCAGACAAGTTCCCAGGTGATGCGGAAGCTGCTGGTCCGGGGACACAGTCTGAGAGCCCCTGCGCTACACCATTGGCTCTCAACTTTGGCTGCGTGTTAGAATCACCTGGGAAGCCTCCAACATGCTGTCCACCGGCCTCCATCCCAGACCAGCTGCATCAGAGGGGGGTGAGCCGGCTTCCGTGTTTCACAAGCAGCTGCCAGGTGACCCTGATGCGCAGTGAAGGCGGAACCACTGCTGTCTCCCTTCTCCTTCCCGTCAGCTTAGGACTCGCCTGTCTTAAGCCTTCCTCCTCCGCCTCACATCCTCCTCCGGTGTTTACACTCTCTTGCTCCCTCACAGCTCTTTTCCAAAGAGCCTCTGCCCCTTCTTCAATATCTACATTTATCCCTCGACCTACACTGCCAGGCACCACGCTCACAGGGCCTTGGAGGCCATGGGAGGTTTAGTCTTCATCCTCAGAGTAGTGGGCCAATGACAGACCACATACATGACACCTGATGCGCCGAAACATCGTTATGTGATGCGTGACTATGCTTGTTTTCAAATGCACATCTCGTCATATCTATGCCTTGCTTAAAGCCCTTTGATTGCATCCTACTACTCTGAGGACAAGGATCAAATCTAACATGGCCTCTAAGGCCCTGTCTGATCTGTCCCCCAACCCCAGCCTCAGCTGGCGAAACTCACTACACCGAGTTGCACTGGAGGTACCTGCCAGCACTTCAAACAGCACATGCTACTTTCCACACCAAGGCCTTCACCTGGTTATTCCCTCTGTCCAGAAAGCTCCCTCCCTGGACCCATTAGCATACCAAACACTCAGGCATCTTTAAATCCAATGTTAAATGTCAGTGCCCAAGGGAAGCCTGCCCTGACCAAACTTTCTGTGTAGATGGCCAGATAGTAAATATTTTGGGTTTATAGGACACATAGTTTCCACTGAAACCACTCATCTCTGCCAGTGTAACAGGAAAGCAGCCACAGACAATATGTGAAAGAATAAGCACAGCTTTGTTCCAATAAAACTTTATTTGTAAAAACAGGTGGTGCACTGGAGTTTGCCAACCTCTACTGTAGGCCAGCCTAGGTCTTCTTGTTCTGTATATTCTCATTGCATCTTGTACTACTTTAAAGCATCCATCACCATCATAATTATGCATATAATTATTTAATGTGTTTTTCATACTAGACTGTAAGTTCCATAAAAGGGATCATTTCAGTCTTGCTTGTAGCTATGTCCCCAATATTCAACACAGGTCTTGAAAAAAGTACTTAATTTGTTGAATAAATACTGATGAAATAAACACCTTTAATATATGGTAAATGCAAACAAACCAGCAGTAAGAAAAACCCTAAAATACCACCAAAAAAGGTAAAAGCTTAAAACTTATCTTCCAAAGAGAAAAAACAAGTGGCAAATAAACATTTAAAATGTTTAAACCAATAATCCTGCCTCTACCCTCCCCCTCATCCTCTCTCTCCTTCCTTCCTTCCTTCCTTCCTTCCTTCCTTCCTTCCTTCCTTCCTTCCTCCCTCCCTCCCTCCCTCCCTCCCTCCCTCCCTCCCTAATACTCAGTGCTGGGAAGAGTATACTGTGGTAGGGATGGATGCATGTTGATATAACCATTCTGAAAGCAATTTGGCATTAGTATCAAGAGGTTAGTCTTGGCCCAGTAATCCTACTTCTAGCAATTCAGTCTAAAATAAAGGCAGATAGGGAATTATCACCCAAAGATATTTATTACAGTCTTAATTCTAATAATGTGGAAAAGGACATAAATGAGCAACAATAGAGGAATGACTGGGTAGAAAATGGCAGTTTATGTTGCTATTTAAACCAAACTTTAAACTTTAATGATGTGACCAAATGCTAAAATGTGTTGAGTGAAAAATCTAAGCTGCAGTAGGATCTCCACAAACTATAAAACGGGTTATAAAACAAACACAAGGAGATGCCCCAAGACACTGAGAGGCTATCTTAGGATGGTAGAATTATGAGAGTTATTGAATTTTCTTCTTTAAATTATTCTCTATTCTTTAAAATTCCTATGATGAACATGGACTGATTCCCAATTCTAGGAGGGAAAATTGTTTAAAGGAACTGCAATTTGACAGAGTATTATATGGGCATTAAAATAATTTTAAGAGTATAACAAAATATGAAAACATATTCTGATATGATGTAAGGTAGGAAAAGCACAGCTTAAAGCTGTCTCTTGCTCATAACCATGTGAAATATGTAATTTGAGGCAATTATGAAGGATGCAACAGAAAGTGAGGACATAAAAAGTGAATCAAAATAACTGTTAGGGTATTTTGGTGCAGTAAATGAAAAAAAGAAAATAAATATAATTCAATATTAAAGTTACACACCATTTTTTGACTACTTAGCTACTGTGTCAATAGCAAATTACGAAACTATCATTATATTTCCAAGAGAGCGAAAAAGGAAACTGGAGTACTAAGCAGACGTTGTTAAAGTGTTAGGCTATAAAATGTTAAACCATTGCTTCTAAAGTAAAATCAGCCTTGCAAGTCACATCAGTCTAAAGCAGAAGTTGTTCACTGGAGTTCACATGCAAAAACTTCTCCACCTGCTCCGCCTGACTACAAGATTTGATAAACAACACTTGTTTCAATATGAATTACAGATCTGATTCAGAAAGCCCCAAACCATGATTTTAAACAAAGATTGCTGTTTTTTAGAAAAGTTTTCAAATCATCAGGCTCCACCCTGATAAAAGCAAATTATAAAACCTTGCCACTTAAAGACCTCATATATTTTCTTATGCTTGATTTTCTATGCTTGAAAATTCATCAAAATCTGCATGATTTTCTATACTTGAAAAATTCATCATGGGAAAGTAAAATTAATTTCTCCAAAAATATTCCTTTGAGCCAGACATCTATCTGCTAAGGAAATACCCAAAAAAAAAAAATATATATATATATATAAATAAACTAACAAACAAACTGCGAAATCATAGAGCATACATACACTTCCAACACCTTACCTTTAAGGCACCTACTGAAACTGAGTTGAGGTTTAAAATCCTGGAATCTAGAAACAATTCTTATCGAACTACCAATAAGCTGAATGGGATCTAAAAAACAGACTACCATGTTTCACTGGTACCATTTGTTGTTGGTCATCTTTGCCTACCAACTTTGTATGCTTGGCACTTAATATCTGGAAAAGAGTTTAGAAGTAAGCCCATATTCAGTCATTGTCAACAAAGAATGAAATAGCCAACGTCTAAGAGTTTTAAGCAAACATGTCAACCCAGATATTTTGGCTGACAAAGCAGCAGCAATACCAGTGGCTGTATTTCTTCCTCTCTTCCTCACTGTGGAAACAAAGAGCCCTTGTCTTGCCTGTGGCTTCTGACTTAATTAATAGTAAGCAGGAGCAACAGAGAAAGGAAGTCCTGCTTCCAAAACTGGTGGAGCATGCAGGCCTGACAAGGTGCCATAGGATGCTATTTTGGAGGGAAGAAGAAAAACAAGCAAAAGGACAAAGCTCAAAAAAGAAAAAGTAACAGGGTGCAATAGATTTGAGCTTCTGAATTTTAATTACAAGACTAGCAAAACAGGCAATAAAACCAGCTACTGGTTTTATTGTCTACCAAGCTAGTTTTATTGCCTGCCAGCTTCATCAGTGACAGTAGAAACACACAGATCTCTTAAAGGGCAAACTCGTTTAGGGATTGATACACTCATCAGAAGACGTCTGATAGTTTGCTCATTGTAAACATCACTAATCAGTACCAATTTTAGAGACATTTTAAAAACCAGCTAATTATAAGTCTAGATTTTTAAATAAAGCTCTATCTTCTGGAAGATTTTCTTGTGAACAACATCAATGCTCAGGACATCAGCTGTTGGTCTTTCAAGTTAGCGATATTTTCTATTGCAACTCATCTTAACCACAGAAACTCATAGGAGTTCGTCAATTATGCACACCTAGACACAACCACATCCTAAACACAGTCTATGAAATCCAAGTCACCAAACTCTCCCATACTCCTGCACTCCTCTGAAGTGCTACTTGGAGACACACACACCCATACACACTCATGTCCGCAAAGAAGTAAGTTGTGCCCGGCCACGGCCAACACCCTACATCTCAATATAATGGAAAAAATGAAACTGGATTCCATCAAAATCATGAGAATTAATACCATTTTCAAAGATGATCAAAACTGCCTGATAGGAAGGTCAGATTTTTCATAGTACAATTTATTAGTAGTAGCAATAGTAGTATTAGTATCCATCACGATACTTAGGTTTATAGGTCTCCCAAATTCTCTAGCTAGAAGCTTAAGCGATCACATTTTTCCTGACTGAAAGGTCTTCTTTTCCAGTCCCTACTCACTCGTGCTTTATGTTGAGGAGATAAAGACCCAAAGACAGTGATGATGGCCAATAACTGGCCAAAGAGAGAGCAAGAGGGAAGGTTTCCTCTGAGGTCCTCCCAGAGAGGAGTGAAAAATCAACCCCAGCTGCCCAAAGACCCTAATAGCCTCCTATATCCATGGTGCAGACAAAATGATGGAATCTGAGAACGAAGTTAGCTAAGACTTCTGGAATCCCTTTTGGAACGCTGGTTCAGTCCACGATGATCGAGCATACTTGTGAGCTCTCCAAGCACAAGGAGCATTGCTTAGCCCCGACAAACGGTTAGGCGAAATCTGCTTTGGGAAGCATCGCTGGACAGCTCCCATTGTCAGAAAGTTCCCTTTCGCCTGCCTTTCTGCCACTTCCACCCGCGGGCAGTCAGGCCTCTCGAGCCTCACAGAGAAATCTGTTCCCTCTTCACCGGGTGGCCCTTCAAATACATGCAGACAGCTGTCACTCACGCTCGAGTCATCTCTCCTACAAATTGGCCGTGGTTTTCTAATGCACAGGGTTTCTTGAATTCTTTTCCCCTCCTGGCCATCCTCCCTCCCCTACTTGTGATCTTGTCAGTGCAAGAGAGCGCGCACACACACGCCCACACGTGGGTCTGGGAGGATTTGCACCCAGGGCCTCTGAGAGCCCAGCGCCGGAGCCTCGGGTCGCCATCGGGCCGCAGTCACCAGGAGCTGCCTTGCCGGATCCCTACCCAGGAAGCCCCGACTCCCGGCAAGCACAGCCGGTGCCGGCCCCCCGGGGCGCTCCCCACCCGGTCTCGGTTACCTGGCGCTTGTTCATCTTCCTCAGATCCCCGAATATGTCCAAGCCGGACGCTGGGAGATGCGTCCCCACGGCGCCCGCGCGTACCATGTCAGGGTCTCTGGGGACCCAGGTGGCCCGCCGGCTCCGGGTGTCACAGACAGCTGCGGAGCACCGGCAGGGCCCCCGCCCACCAGCCCCGCGTCCTTGAGGGCCACATGACTGCGATTCGCTTGAGCTTCTGGGAATCGTAGTCCCGCGAGTGTTGGCCATCCGTCAGCCAGGGAGGAGCCTAGGTAAAGAAAACTACCACTCCCAGAATGCTGAGGGGCGAGAGTCTCGGCCAGTGAAGACCCAGGGCTCTCAGGGAGGACAGCGACGGGGCTCAGGGGCCTCATCCGACCCTTCGGAGTGAACCTGGGGCAGCGGGTGATCCTGCAAGTCTCGGGGGCAACTCGGGTAAGTGACTACTCAAGAGGAACTGAATTTCCCGACTGTGGTCAGGCGCCATGAGGACACCTAAAGCTCCCTCGCAATCACCTAACCGTGGTACTTGGCCATTGGATGACTGTGAAAGGAAGGCGGTGCTTCTGCACTGTGGGCGGGCTGTGCAGAATAGGGCGGGGTCTAAAGTTGGGCGGGGCATGTGGGCGGGGCTTGGAAGAGGCGGGACTTTTGGCGCCTCTGAGTTCCGTGCTCTGAAGATTTGGTAGCACTTGAATGCTAGGAAGCATCTTGAATGAATAAATAACCACCTAATTTTATACACAGGGAATCAGAGGCCCAGAAAGGGTCATTGGCATGGCAAAGATTAAGTGGTAGAGTCTGGAATAGAACTCAAAATTTGAAACTTCCAAATCCTGGATTAACACAGTCCTAATCCTAGATTACCTTTGGTTCATTCACTAATTTATGCATTCTTTATTTCAATCATTTATCCATAAATCTTTATGGAGCACCTACTATGCAATTGGTCTTGTTCTAGGCACTCGAGATACACCAGTGAACAACTGTCAACCTAAAAATCACACAATTTATAAATTTAGAATGAAGAACTTATTTCTTCTAGAGGGTTACAGTCTGCCGGAAAGTGTGGCCTCTGGCAAAGACCAGAAACAGGAACTTCTAAGGAGGAGAAGATGGGGCGGGGATTTATGCTAACCAGGCTGGTCAACTATACATATTCAACAGGTTATATGAGGAGTTATGAATATTCATGAGGGCGGTCCTGTCTCCTGTGTATCAAACAATGTTCATCTGGGGGTGGAAACTTAACATCTAAATGCGTTACAATTAGGCCCTGTGTGTCAAAAGGTCTTTTCAGGACACAAAGGCTCTCAAGGGCTCAGCCTCTGTAACACTGTCCAGAACCAGTCTATGGTTGGTGATCTTCCTATCAGAAGAAAGTTACTGAAAACTGTAGTCCAGTCAAAGCTGTAGCTATGGCTTGTGGAACAGGAGGTCAGTTAGTCAGCATCTGGCGGTGCATGAGCTGCATTTATTTTAACCTTGCTTGTCTGAAGGCCAGTGCTTGTTTAGCTGCTTGAGAAAAAGAAAAATATTGTGGCAGTTAGAACACAGTTTATTCTTTACGTGGTCTTCTGATTGACCTATTTCCTGCAAAGACTCCTGAAAAGGAGCAGAGTTGAATTACTATTGGCTCTACTGCCAATATCTGGGGAGATCTAGTTTATCATTAGAAATCAAGGATTCCTCTCTCTGCTTAGGTCTTCATGATCATAGGGTTTTCTTTGATTTATTATAATATATGTTTTAAACCAAAGCATAGTATCGCTTTATTTCTCACTTTCCCATGGAAAAATAAACATACTAATTTTCCTTATGAAATCCTATAAATACAGGCTGACACCACACATCCTTTTTTTTTTTTTTTTTTGAGATAGAGTCTCGCTCTGTTGCCCAGGCTAGAGTGAGTACTGTGGCGTCAGCCTAGCTCACGGCAACCTCAAACTCCTGGGCTCAAGCGATCCTCCGGCCTCAGCCTCCCAAGTAGCTGGGATTACAGGCATGTGCCACCATGCCCGTCTAATTTTTTCTATATATATATTAGTTGGCCAATTAATTTCTTTCTATTTATAGTAGAGATGGGGTCTCGCTCTTGCTCAGGCTGGTTTTGAACTCCTGACCTTAAGCAATCCGCCCGCCTCGGCCTCTCAGAGTGCTAGGATTACAGGCGTGAGCCACTGTGCCCGGCCCACACATCCTTTCTTTAGAATTACCAGATACCAGCCCTCCCCTACGGTGAGATCATCAGAAATAAAACTTTAAGAAGTCTTTCATACAACAAATTGACTCACTTCCTTATTTATTAAATTATTTGCTCCAACGGATACCAGGATTCCAGAGGTGAATAAGACATGATTCTTAGATCCATTGGAAGCTGTAAGTGTGCAGTGTAACACCTATCACCATGTAACAGGTAAATTAGGTAGGCCATAAGCAAAGGTATGCACTCTAGTTTAGAAACCCTTTTGCATAGCAGGTGGCCCTTATGACTTGGGTACATAATTACTACAGGGGAAATGCCAGCTGATATTTTTTGCATGTTATTTTGTATTAAGTGCATCTTGTATTTATTATAAATTTCATTCCTTGAAGAAAACCTATGTTATAGAAAATGGGAAATAATTCTCAGAGATGATAAGCAAAGTGCCTAACGTCACAGGGCTAAGAGATGACAGAGCCACAACTTGAATCCAGGTCTGCCAGATCCAAACTCACTGTCAACTGCTACACCATGCAGCCTCTCCTCATTTCTTTCCTGCTCTTTGAAGTCACGGGGACTGCAGAAGCAGACCCAGCCTCAGGATGGGAGTTTCACCTTCTGGTTTGTAAATTCAGGTTACTGTCTACAGGCTGAGGGCAGTGGGCACCCACAGCAGCTCCCAGTCACAAACTGTGCACAGTCTCGGGGATCCTGGTCTGCTTGTGCATGTTGGAGAGAGAGGTCGGACTCATTCTTAAGCGTAGCACAAACAGGATGACCTCTGATTAATGACTTGGAATTTGATCAGCCCTAGCAAAAACGCTGGACACTGTCTGGGTAGGAGGGAGGCACGTCATCTCAAATCTGAGTCAGAGGCACCTGGTTAATGGTGCCAGACACCAGCTTTCTGAGTCACTCTCTGCCTTCTCCACCTTTCGCGTCTGTAGGATATGCCTCAGGAGAACCACACTGCTACTCAGGGATGTCATAAGCAGAGGGTGGAAGTTTGGGCAGCCCCTCCCTCCTCCTCAATCCATCTCCCACTCTGCTGCCTAAGTGCTCTTGTCAAAACAAGCCATTTCTCAAACTACTACCCTCTAACACCCCATCTGCCTGTGACTGTTCTGATTACCTCCCTTTTCCTTGTAGTTGCTACAACCAGCCATGAGGAATTTTATGCTAAGAAAAGTGTCAGAAATAATGAGAGAGACAGAAAGAGAGAGAGGTGTAGAAAGGAAGATGACATTCATTAACAAAAAATGCTCATTTCTATTCGATTTTATGTCCCATGCTACTTGACAGGAAACTGTTAAGACCTTTTAAAATTTGGCTCCTAAGTTTAACTGAATCCTCTATTTTTAAAAATGCTAGGGAGACATTTTCTTATGTTCGATACATCAGTGAGACTCAATACTTTCTGCAGGAGTTTGGCAGATGTAGGAAGGCAACACCGTACAATGCTGACACCCTGGAACAAGACCCAGATCAGGCTGTTCCCCTGGCTGTGCCCACACAGCAGGGTCACCTTGAGCCACCATCTTACTCCTTGGACCTCAGTTTCCTCATCTCTAGAAACAAAACTGTGGCCTCTCGTGTTCTGTGGCAAGTAGAAATTTCATAATCATGGCCTCTGGGGAGCAAAAATGTAACTTTATTTTCCTATAACTTAAAAAAGTTATTATAGCCCTCTTCTGCCTGGTTTACAGCAAATGAATATAATCATATTCAGCTTTAAAACTGGGTCAATTTGAGATTATTTTCAAACTCCCTCCTAGCCCCACCCTCTTCTCCCTAGATGGCAAGTGAGTTTAAGGGAGATGTATGGTGACTTCAAGGGTAGCTCTTTGGATCTGTTTCTCCCTCTTGCTCTTACCACTCCGTTCTAGCATCCTTTGGAGTGTAACCTGTCTTAAAGTGTGACCTCTCTTCCACAGCAACACCCTCCGAGTCATTGGCTTCTGTCCTCACTGCCCCACTGAAATGCCTGAGGTTCTGTCATGGCCACTGGTCCTCAGACCCACACACGTCTTCAGTGGTCAGACCTGAAGGCCCAGGCATCTTTGAGCGTGCCAGTCCACTCTCTTGGCTAACTTTGTGAGCCCACATCTATTCTTACCCTACACTATTGGGACTCAGGGGACACCGGCAAGACTGTTGACACTCAGAGGTACATATGACACACTTCTACTCTGGCATTATCAATCTTAAAAAGGACAGGTATCTTTATACCTCACTCCATCTTCAGGGTTCAGCTGAAAGGGGGAAGATTCAAAGACAGCTGTTGTACTCTCTTCCAATTCTCATCTAACCTTCCTTCCCATGCCTTAGTTTAGGGAATTTTGAAAGGAGTTCAAAGAAAAATGGATTACTCTAGATATCTTCCTTATTTGTATCTTCTTGATCTTACATTTGAATGGTGCCTTTGACTTTTGAAGTCAAGAATTCACCAAGTCAGATCTTAGTCTCAGACTCTGCAGAGACTACTTTTCCCCACAGTGGGTAACTTGTGCTTGACTATCCATGCTGGGGCAAGGAGAGTCTTGGGGTTCAAGTGATGGCATTTAAAGAGTGGATATGGATAAATGAAGCAAAGCTATTAATACTACATATGACAGTGTGACGATTCTGTGACTGGGTGACTTGACGCTGTCTTAGAATTGACTTAGACATCAATTCTTAGTAAAAGTTGAGTTTAAAGAAACTAGCTTAAAAGACACACATTTATGACTCCTTACTACTTACATTGCTCTCGAACCTGGAGATTCAACCGTGTACAAGACAGACAAGGTACTGGCTTGTATGGTGCTTAGTATGGAGAGAGAGTAAAGAAACAAACCAAAAGATTAGGATAATTTCAAACATTTAGATTATTATAAATGGTGAGAAGGAGCCAACCATTCTGTGCCTTCGGGGAAGAGCATTCTGGGCAAAGGGATCAGCAAGTGCTAAAGCCCTTCAATGGAAAAGCCTGGAGTATAAAGATGTCATTTAGGACTGTCTGTGAAAAATGGGTAAATGATCAGAACAGTAGAAACATGTTACTCACATTTTGAAATTGAGATAGAATGGTGAATTTCAATGACGCTGGGTCCCTCAAAACTGAGATGATGGTAGGGAGATAGGAGCAATCAGATTGTCATTTGGTGATGCTTATTTGCATCATTTATTCAGTAATTTATTCATCCATTTATTAAGCACTTATGAAGAGCTCTAGGAGTTACAAATGAAAAAAATTACAGTCTTGTTTCCCACAAAAGCTTACAAATCAAGGAAGGAATTGAGATATATGCAAATAATTACAGTTCAGGTGCAATGTGTTAAACACATACCCACACACACAAATTTTCAGGGCACTAAAGTTGGTCTGGAGGAAACGCAAACACAGATGTACTGAAAGAGAGCCAACAGTCCACAGGATTCTTTTCTTAGCATTTGCTTTTCAAACTCAAGATTTTGGACTAAAAGAAGAAAAAAGCCATTTCTCTCTTATGGGTTCTGGCTCTTGTCATCAAAAGTCCAGACTTTCAAGACTGTGGCCACTACTGGGAGTTTAAGAATCTGTGGTAACTTGGATCTCTCCCAGGATGGTAGCATGAGGAACTCCATGGACCCAGTCCACAGTTAAACAAGAAAAACTGGTGAAATTTATTAAAAACAACTGTTTAAAATCTCTGGAAATTGTCAAAAGGGCATACAACAAATGAAGAAACATTTATGCAAGAAAATATATTAAAGCTCAGTAAGAACACTGAGAGTTTGTGGCATTTGAGCCACACCCCAATCCCTCCTTCAACCCACCCCTGGCTCCACTCAATGCAAGTGTAGCCAAGAAGATGGAACTCCCTCTCCTCACCCAATCAGAGGTTGCCATATCTCACCAAGATGGGCTGGCCAACAGCATTTCTCATTCCCTCCAACTACAAGTTGAATTGCTAAATTTCTGATGTGTGCAGCCAGGAAGTCTATGTCCCTTCATCCTTCCTCCATCAAGCTCCCACTCATGGGCTACAGCCTCTGCCCCAGGTACAGGAGGCCATCAACAGTTGGTGCTGATCACCTTTGCCCCAGCTCATTGCTCAGGCAGTGGTTCTGAGGTCAGGGAGATAAGCCAAGAAGACAAGAGGCTACTGTCCCTGCTCAGCTCCCTGAGTAGTGGGTCAGAGATTTTTGACAGGTGAAGTGAGGAAGTCCATGAAGACAGAGACTCTGAAGCACTCTCCAAAAGAACTGACTTTATTTGAAACAGAATGTGGGGAAGTTCAACCCTAAGTGTGCTCTTGAAAAAAATATTCCTATTAATAGCAAAAAGCTAAACTGTTAGACTAGTGTCTTAGTCTATTCATGCTGCTATAACAAAATACCTTAGACTGGGTAGTTTATAAAGAATAGAAATTTATTTCTCACAGTTCTGGAGGCTGAGAAGTCCAAGATCAAGGTGCCAGTAGATTCAGTGTCTAGTACGGGCATTAAATTGCACCCTTTTAATGGGTGAATTTGTATATTATGTGAAATGCATCTCAATAAAGCTGTTTTTTAAGTGTCTTTAATAATTTGACCCTTTGTTATTGGCCATAGCAGCACTTAGAAAGCTATCACTGCTTCAGAAGGTTAGGGGGTGTGGGGTGCAGGGGCAATGGGAATAAGAAAACAAGTCACAAGGCAACCCAGATTTAAGGGATAAGAAGATTGACGCTTCCTCATTATAAGAACAATGAAGAATTTGTGCATTTTTACAATCTATCGCACATAGCTTAATGTGTGCACTAAAAACATTTTTCTTTTAAAAATTTCCTTGATTTCATAACAGAATTCCTTTTGACAAACTTTTAAAGACATAGAGGGTACGTGGGGGGATTTAGGATCTGAACATACACCTACCCACTGGGGCCGGATAGTTACGGGATCCTTGTTCCCCATGGTAGGTCTTGGGAGATACTTCAGGACAGTATAGCCATGGCTCAGTGCCTCACATGGTAGAAGATAGGGCAGCGGGTGTGTGATCCAGGTCTCAGCTTTGGGGGCCAACATCTAAGAACAGAGTATCCAGACAGGCATGAAAACTAGGGAAGGACCAGGAGCAGGTGACAGTGGAAACCCAGCAGGCAGGCTCACCAAATGTGGGAAGTATCTCTTCAATGGAGCAACTCATCCAGATAGCAGAGCTTCGGGATGTTAATATGGGGGCTAGGATCTTACTCCCATAAGGATAAAGTTGCTAAAAGCCTTTATACTGTGGGATGGGGACCAGGTCTCAGAGACAAGGCAGAAGGCAGTTCTCGGAACTGGGGCACTGGGTTGACCAGCACCAGACCAATGGAGTAGGAGGCTTCTGCTTTTGATCTGGTTGACTTCTGGATTCTGCAGCAAGGCTGGATAAGACAGCTGTGAGGGGAAGAGGCGGGACAGAGCTGGGCTGTGCTCAACACTGGACCAAGTCACGGGAACTAAGGGAGTTTTCACAGACTGCAAATTAAATGTAATTATGAGTGCGATGACAGTGCCCAAAGTGAGAGTCATTTTGGGTGGAAATACCAGCTTCAGATTGTCTACAGCAATGGGTCTGTGCTTCTCTGGGCTGAGCATATCCCCCCATGATTTTCAGCACCAAACAAAACTCTTTGAGAGGATACTTGACAAACTGCAGCAGATCAAGAGAGGAGCTTTGAAGTGGAGAGAGGATTAGGGTGTACTAGCACATTAGAAATGGATGGGGAAGAAGGAAAGGAGGCTATTCCAGTTGTAAACAAGGAGACATGCAGAAGGGGAAGTAAGGATGGAATCACAACTACCTTAAACTAGCTCCAGGGGACATCAGATATTAGGCCCTAGAAAGAAGAACCAAGACCACTGAGTGGAAGATGTCACTTTAGAGGGAAGACAGGTCTAACAATCAGCAGTTGGCAAATAGAACAGGTCTTCTTGTAGGGGTAGCGAGTGCCTGGTCCCTTGGAGCTATATAAGCAGAGGTTGCTGGGAAACTATAGAAGAAATTCATGCATTTGATAAAGAGTAGGTTGAGATGAGCTCTAAAGACCCTTAAAGTTCAGAGAGTCTAGGTCTCTGAGACCTAACTGTCAAAGCAGTGGGAGCCAGAGAACATTCTGAACGGAAGTCTCATATGGAGGATGGGCTTCAGAAAGAGCAAGTAAAATTGAGCGGAAAGTGTAGGGACTCAGGAGGGTGGCCAGTCAGGTGGTGTGGTGGGCATCCATAGGATTGTGTTCCCACTACTCCTCTCTTTCTAGGAACTGGCCCCTCCCCTCAGGGCTATCCACAGGGCTGCAGAAGCTGCCCCCATATTCCAATAGAATCCTGACCCCAGCCCACAGGTCCTGGCATAGATGCCTGACCACAATCAGGCCAACCACAGTGGCCTTCATGGTCCAGTCCAGAGGGGTCTCCTGACTCAGCTTACACCATGAGTCTCTCCTCAGCATTTTTGGATTTGGGAATCTTTCCCTTGGTGTCTGAGGCTACACTACTTGCAGTCATGGAGGAACCAGAGAGACAGAGACAATGTATTTGTGGAAAGAGGAAGAGGGCACCCTGAAGAGGTGCACAGGGAGGGACAGAGATGAGAGATGGAGCCCTGAACGTGCTTTAGTTGCATATTCCACTGGTTCTGGGCATAACTGTGTTCCTGTCCTGAGTCCCACAAGAGCCCCTGGTGCCCTCATAGTAAAGTCCCCTTTTGGTTTAAGCTGCACTAAACAAAGTTTCTGCCACTTGCTACCAATAAAATCTTAGCCAATTCAAAACATCCTTACAATTGTATTGGTAGACTGGGAAGGAAACAGGAATGGAAAAGCTATGCTAGTGTCAATAACAGAAGGAAGTGATGGACTATCACACTCTTCCCTTCTTACCTCCCTGACCCCTTCTCCCAGCAGAGGCTGTGTGGAGCCCAGGATAAGAAGCATCCAAGGCTGGTGGCTGAGAACATGCTCAAGTGCCAATTTACTTAGAGTCACAGAACAGATGCTGCACAGAATGTTACTTAATTTCATTAGCAATTTTGCATTTGCCAAAAAATGTTTTTCCAGAAGTGCCAGCACATCAGGGTTGTGTGTTTGTCAAAATTGAACAAGATCCCAGGGAGCCCTGGAGAGGATCACAGGTCTCCTGGCAGATTGACAACTGATTTCGCACAGTAGGGAGAGAACACGGTGAGCCACATAAAGCTGAGTTTCCCTGGGAGCTTCCGACCCCCACCCCCGCTCCCCCAAAACTGAGCTGGGATCTGCCGCAGGGATGGCCTTTGGCTGATGAACCACTCAGCCCAGGAGACAAGATAAGAGTCTTGCTAGCATCCATACCTTTCCAGAGCTCACACTGCCCACTCTCCATACCCCGCCCAAAAGGCAGGGCCACCAGTGCATTTTTGTCTGCAGTTTGTAGTCAGTCCTCAATAATAAAACTGGCGTTCCTTCTCTTCTTAGTTAATTTAAATGCTGTTTAATGCAACCACTTCCTCCCTGCACACAAATTCCATGAAATTTAGTTGACTTCTCTAGTTAATAGCAATCCTTCTTTTCCTTGAAGCAAGCAAAGTTTCTTCTTTATTAGACATTCTTGATTAGAAGCAAATAATGATGGGTTCGAGTTTGCCAAGAGGAACTTCCCAGTCGCACACACCTTGCATTTGCAGCAGGACTCCAGTCTCCACCGACAGCTTCATGTGAGAATCACTCATGGTCCTAACACATTCAAGGATCTTCATAAGACATCCTCAGGCCTCACCCTCTATAGCAAATGTGCTCACTGGAGCTATTTTGATCCACTTCCAATTAATTCCATGTTTATGGGTTTTCACACAATAGAACTATTAATATATATTCCAGGTCAAGTGTCTCTGTATGTGCCTTGTCTCTGAGTGCAGGATCATCTAACAATAATAATTTTGTCATGCATTTGCACACTACTTGTAGCTTAAGAAATTTACATAATCTTTAGCCTAGAAATAATCCGTATGTCAGGAGTCGTCAGAATTCTTTGGGTTGCAAGTGACAGAAATCTGACTCAAAGTTGATTAGGCACAAAGGGTCATTTCTACTGGTTTCTACAACCTATCTGGGGAAAGGAAGGGTGGTTGAGCCCCAGGACTTAGGATTCTCTTCTCTCTCTCTCTCCCTCCCTCTCTCTCTCTATTCATCTTCTAGATATATCAGGTTCATTCTCTCAGACTAGTTTTTTCCATAGGGCCAAAATCTAGCAGCCAGCAATTTGGGGGACCATTACCTTTCCAGCTTCACCCCCAGAGAAGAAATGAATCACTTAATTCTATGGAGAAAATTCTGGAGGATTCTAACTGGTTTGGGATTTATGTCACCTCTGTGATCAGAGGTAACAGACACTATGACTGATGCCCCCCACAAAACCCCATGATTGGAGGGCTACAGCGGGAGAGGGGCTGTTTCCCCAAATGAGCATGTTGTTCCCATAAGATAGAGAGGATTCCAGACAGAACCAAACAACAGATATCGACTTTGTAGGTGTCTCTGTATTTCACAGAAGAGGAGGCAGAGGCTCAAAGGTAGGCAACTTGTCTGTGCTTATTCAGTTAGTAAAGAGCACATTCTAGACTAGAAAGAACCGAGATCTTCTGGGTACAGTTATAGAGTTTCCAGTCCAAAAGTGAAGACAATGTTCTGACAACTAGTCTGACACTGGAGCAGAATATTTGAAATCAGGACTGTATTGGAAACTCTGGAATCTTTTCTTAAGAACCATATACTCCCAAAACAGTGCTTCACCTATGCTAGATGCTCAAACGTGTGGAATTTCACAACCTGACAGCGTTTTATTATTTTTTCTTTATTCTTAATCTCTCTTCCTCTCCTTGCTGGAGTTTCAGATGCCATAGAAGAGGGAAGTGAAAAGCTCAGAGCTTCAACTCAATCCTAAAGCTTGTCACCATCTCCCAGCCTGCTCATCACCTTTGGCTCCCCTAATCCTAAGGGCAAACAGGACTCTGAGAGAGTGTGGGTGAATGCCATGCAAAGCCAGCTTTTATGTAAAAAGCAACCAAGGGAGGTGCCCCCCAGCTCAGGCTCAGCAGAGGAAGTCACCACCAGCCTGAGAGTTTGGGAGGCAGCAGATGTGCTGCGGATACTGTCCCGTGTGACCCTCCTTTGTAGCCTTGCATAGTTTGAGTCACGCTGCAGTTCCAGAGGAAGACTTTGGACATGGCTATGAAGCACCTTGCCCTTCTACAACTCTGCACACCTTTTGTTGTCCCTTCCCTCCCTCCAGTGCCTTAGACATCCAGAGCTGTCATTCTGCCCTGTGCCTGTCCAAACCCTCCCTGTGCTAGCGCAGGCTCAGAATGAACTCATCCATCTGTTTCCTACCCCAGCCTTCCTCCCATCCTTTATGGCCCTGAGATAAACTGGAAGTTGGGGTGATAGGAAACCCATAGGTGTATTTTCCTTGTCCAGGAAGGCCCGGGTTAGCGATGAATGTCTAACTCTTAAAAATTCAACTGGAAGGACTTCTGTGTTATCAGTATGGCAGACTAGATATTCAAAGAGATCCCTTTTGATACAGCACACTGAACTTTTTTTTTTTTATTTAATGCACAGTTGAACTATCAGGAAAAACTGGAATCCTCAGTAAAGGAATTCCTCAGTAAAGCTTGAACCCAGAGGGCAAACAATACTATTGCTGGTATTTGTTGGTCCCTGGTGGCCTAGAGCCCAGATTTTAATGGGCCACATACATAGGGGACAAGAATACCCAAGTATACTTTTTAAAATGTTTAAAAAACACAATTATCATACAAATACACAGTGAACACATGTAAAAGTTTTGTTTGAATCATTAATAAGAGAACCAGTGGAATGACAAAGCCAGTTCAGGGGAAGATACAATAAGCTTGTGTGTGTGTGTGTGTATAAATATATATATATATATAATGTTGGATCATGATTTCTCACCTATTTTTTAAATGGCTTAATGTCCCATAGAGCCAAAAAAGAAAAAAAAAAAAGGAAAAGCTTTTGGAATTACCTCTTTTACCAGACAAAAGTTGTTTGCATCTCATCAACAACTTTTTTCTATAAACTAACATCTAACATTCTAGAGTTGTAAGGTTTCTGGGTCCTAATCAGAAGAAAATAGTAAAAGAAGAAAAATTTCATTCTCCTACCTAGAGAGTCAGATGACTTTTAGGAAGCTGGTTAAATAATGTCCTAAACTAACAATGTAGATCAGGCAGTTATCTTTTTGCCTTATTTCCAAATTTCAGATATCTTTTCTTAATACTCCCAATTATGTTTCTTTCTTGCTTGCTTGCTTACTTTTTTTTTTTTTTTTTTTGAGACAGAGTCTCACTTTGTTTCCCAGACTAGAGTGAGTGCCATGGCATCAGCCTAGCTCACAGCAACCTCAAACTCCTGGGCTCAAGCAATCCTGTTGCCTCAGCCTCCCAAGTAGCTGGGACTACAGGTATGTGCCACCATGCCCAGCTAATTTTTTTTTTCTATATATGTTCGTTGGCCAATTAATTTCTTTCTATTTATAGTAGAGACGGGGTCTCGCTCCTGCTCAGGCTGGTTTCGAACTCCTGGCCTCGAGCAATTCGCCTGCCTCGGCCTCCCAGAGTGCTAGGATTATAGGCATGAGCCACTGTGCCCAGCCTCCCAATTATGTTTCTAAGTATCCAAATATCATTTACAAAATAATGCACACAAAAAACCAAAAAGGCTAGCGTCATTGTGTTTTTATTATCTGGTGTGGCTCACATATATGGGAAGAGCAGCAAGTGGTGTTAAGACATATAAACCTCCTTAGGGTGTGGTTGGCAAACCAGGGCCATAAAAAGCTAAGCATCTATGAAGAATTCTTCTGGTAAGTTCTTAAGGAATCCAAGGTTGCCATCTCAATAGCTTCTATCATCCCATAGGTTTTAAAAATCACTCTACTTCTTCATTTTCTCCAAGGCTACAAAAACAAAATTCATCTCTACCAAGTTTTATTTGTAGTAGCTATAAATTAATGGTTTTCTCCTTGATGGCCCTAAATTTTCTAAGTTTTCTTTTATCAAGAAGTGATTTCCTCTTACCAGATCATTTTCCTGGGAGAGTTTTATAAATATTGACTGTACATATGAAGTTAAGCCTATTTACTGATAGGCTTGTCATATTAAATAAAATGAGACTGATTCTCAAATACCACACTCCAGATTTGCCCTCGGTTGTACAATCTATTTGTCTAATTATATTTTGCTTTAAAAATAAAAATGAGGACAGCGTTTTATTGAACTTATCAAATAATTACATTGCCATGAAATGCAAAAGGACTCAGTAAAATAGTTGATTCTGAATTTTGGTATGTCAGGGAGAATAAGATACCATTTTTAAAATGTTTCAGTTTGCCTAGTAAATTAAGTATTAGGAACAAATCAAGAAACAAAAGTGAATTTTTATATGCCCATCAAAAAACAGAATATAAAAACAATGCCAACAATATTTGAAACAAATAACTACATTTTATTTCCCTCATTGTTTAATTCAGACACATTTCACCAAATATGCCTGAATTAAATATTTATTTATTTACTGCATCTTGGATCAGCAGTTTGCTTTTGTGAATTCATATCATTCTAGACTGAAAAGCTTACTGGAAAGTCTAGCTCAGTCCCCTAGTATAGTCTTTGCATTGTCAACTTGTGGTGGTGGCACTCCATGAGTTTATTCCTTGTGGTAACGATTGATATTATCACCTGGCTGAGTGTTTTCACTGAGGCTATAAGACTGTAGTTCATTGTGAAGACCCAATTTCTGGCCCACAGCTTACAGCAAAGTGTTACTTTAAAGCTTAGGAAATCATTCTTACCATAGGAAAAACTGGGAACATGAGCAAGGTGAGTGGTAAGTCTGAAGACCTATTCATAAAGCCAGGATTGATAGTTTTTTCCTCTGGAATTCTGATGGATATAATAGAAAAAAATGTTCGCTGTACAGGGACATAGTAAGTATATATGTATATCTTGGTCCTAGCATTGGATGGAGCAGAAAAAGAAAAACAAATAAGAGTGTTCTCTGGGAATTCCTAATCACTATCACACAATCACAAGGTTTGGGAGCCAAGATTTACTGTGAAAGGGCCTAGAAAACCTCAAGCCAAAACTATGGCTGATCCAGATATGAGCAGCCAGTGCCTGATACCAGTAAACACAAATAGAACAGTACACTTTAAATCTAGCTTGCAAGTAGTTCCCACAAATAATGTTTCAAGGACAATTGGTGATAAAAGCGAATAACTAAGCAAGCACACAGAGAAACAGGCCACCAGGAGTGAAACAGAAAAGAAGCAACAAACTTAAGAAGCAGACCTGCAAGGATTAGAGATGTTGGAATTATCATATAGCAAATACAAAACTAGAATGCTTAATGTATTTAAAGAAAAAAAAAAGATATCAAAAGAAATCAAAGGGAAAAGAGACTATCCAACATGGCTAGGAAGATTTAGAAAATAATCAAATAACTTCCACAAATAAAATGTATAAAAATTGTCATTGGAAACTCAATGAATGAGTTAAGCAGCTCATTAGATGCAGATAAGGAGAAAATTATGGGCGAGAAGATAGAGCTGAAAATATATGCCCAGATTACTCTCACAGAGAGACAATATGTTGGAATATATAACAGAAGATTTCAGACGCCCATCTGGAGTTCTACAAGGAAATGGTAAAGAAAATAGGAGAGAAGCAATAGTAGAAGAGATAGTGGTTGATTCCAGAATTAGCATAAGACACTGCCATGGGCTGACTGTTTATGTCCCCCAAAATTTGTATGTTGAAATCCTAATCCCCAAGGTGATGGTATTAGGAGGCGGGGGTCTTAGGAGGGATTCAATCATGAAGGCAGAGCTCTCGTGAGTGGGATTACTGCCCTTATTAAAGAGGCCCTAGAGAGATCACTCTCCTTTTTGGACATGTGAGAAGACAGCTATCTATGGAAAAGCCAGCTTTCACCAGACACCAATCCTCCCAGCCTCTAAAACCCTAAGAAATAAATTTTTGTTGTTCGTAAGCCACCCAGTTTATGGTATTTTTACAGCAGCCTGAATGGACCAAGATAGATGCTAATCCTCAATTTCAGGAATTCCAGTGAATCCTAAGTAGAATAAATAAAATTAAATCCTCATCTAGACAAATATTAATAAAGCTGCAGAGCACCAAGACTAAGATAAGATCTTAAGAGTAATCAGAAAAAAGGGACAGATTATATATACTAAAGAGTGACTATTAGATTGATAAGATATTCTCAACTGCAGCAATGCAAGCCAGAAAATAGTGAAACCATTTCTTCAAGTGCTGAGAAAAAATAACTAAGAACCTAGAATTCTTTAAATAGCAAAACTATCTTTTAAGAAAAGCAAAAGAAAAATAAAGACATTTTAGACAAATAAGAAATTGAGAGTATTACCAACAGTCCCTTCCAGGGACTTCTTCAGAATGTTCTCTGGGTGAGAGGGAGATGATTGATCCCAGAAAGAAGAAATTAGAATGATAAATATTTAAATGATAAATGGTGAAATTTCAACAAACAATAAAACAATGAAAATAATATTTAATGTATAGGTTTTAAAACATCAAAGTAGATCTATAATTTAATACAATAATAGCTTGTAAATTAGAAGGGAAGTGATTGAGCTTAATATGATCTAAGAGCTTCATATTATTCAAGAGGATAAAAATTGATTAATTTTAGACTTGCTACAATAAATGAGGCCCAGAAATTTCTAGGGTTACCACTAAAAAAATACTTATAAAAAGTTAAATTTTCAAATAATAGCGCAATAAGAAATGAAATACTTCTAGAGAAAAATCATTCCAAAAGACAGTGAGAAAGGAGAAAAAAGAACCAAGAAAATAGAGCCAACATAAAGTACAAAATAAGGTAGTAGACATGAATCTAAATATGTAATTAAAATAAAGTATCCAATTAGAAGATAAATATTGTTGGATTTGATTTTTTAAAATTTCAGCTATATGCTATTTTTAGCAGTCACATCTGAAACATAAGGTCGTGAAAATGTGGAAAGTAAAAGAAAAAGATAATCTAGGCAAGTACTAATAAAAAGAGAAGTTGAGTCACTATATTAACTTCAGACAAAATAGACATCAAGCTAAAAGGCATCATTAGAGATAAAGAAGGTTACTACATATTACTGAAACACTTAATTCACCACGAAGAAATAATGGATCAAAATATGTGTGCACCCAATAAAAGACCTTTGCATTTAAATAAAGCAAAATGACAGAACTGAAAGGAGAAATTGAAAAATCCACCACCATACTGGGAGATTTTAACACTCCTTCAAAAACTGATAGATTAAGCAGTTAACAATATCAGTATAATTAGAAAAACAAAATTCACAATCTTGATTTAATAGAGATATATGTGTAACAATATACCAAGCAAGTGAAGAATATACATCTTTTAAAGTATATGTAAAACTTTTAAACAAACTGGTTATATTCATGGTTATAAAACAAGTGTCAAAAATTTTCAAAATAATAATATACAGAACATATTCTTTGTAATATTGAGTTATAAATCAATAATTAAAAAATTTAGAAAGAGAGCTACTTGGAAAATTAAGATACATTTCTAAATAAAAATAGAAAATATAATTTTTAAATTGTTTTAGTAACAAAATTGTATTATTTTACGCATAAATCTAATACATAATATTGATGATCTTTGTGCCAGAACTCAGAAACTTTTCTTTAAAGACATTAAAGAAGACCTAAATAAATGAAGATATATGCCACAGTTATGGATAGAAGACTCACTGGTAAAAAGATGTCAATTTTCCTTAAATTGATCTACATGCTCTATGAAATTCAAGTCAGAATTCCAGCAAGTTTGGTTTCTAAAATTTAAATAGAAGCCTACAGGGACAGGAATAGCAAAGACACTCCTGAAGAAAAACGAGGTAAGGGAATTTATAAAGCAGTAGAAATTAAAGCAGTGTGGTATTACCAGGCATACACAAATAGACAAATGAAATAGAACAGAGGAGCAGAAAGAGACTCACACAAATACGGAAATCAAACAGAGCAGGCACCCACTATCAGTGGGAAAAAAATGGATCGTTTAGCAAATGGCGCCAGGCTAGTTTATTTCCCATATGGAATGTTTTCTCCTAAAAAAAGAAAAAGGTTACCTAGCTGATATTATATGTAAAAATTAATTCCCAATGGATCAAGGACTTAAATGTGTAAAGGGGAAGCTTTAAAGCCTTTATAAGAAAATATAGAAGAATATTTTTATAACCAAAGGTTTAGTAAACATATTAAGAACAAAAAATAAAGAAAAATATTGAAAACTTTAATTACATTAATATTAAGAACTTCTTTTTCTCAAAAGATATCATTGAGAAAGAGAGAGAGAGAAAACACACCACAAACTGGGAGAAGATGCTTAGAATGCATAATACATAAATCAAGAAAGGACTAGTTTCCAGAAGAAATCTCTAAGAAAAAGCCATTTTAAAAAAATGGCCTTTCACTTAAATAATATAAATATCAAATAAACATACGAAATAATGTTTAACCTCATTAGTAATCACAAAGGAAATACAATCAAACCCCAGAATGAGATGTCACACTGCCCAGATTGAAACAAATTTAAAACTCTTATGGGACAAATGTAGATGAAGATTCCGCGTAACAGAAACTCTCAGTGACTGCCAGCAAGACAGTAAATTGGTAGAACAATTTTGGACGAAAATTGTCATTAAGTACAATTGAAGATGCACAAATTTGTGAAGCCATAATTCTCCTAGGTATATATTCTAGAGAAACTTTTGCACATATACATCTGAAGATATGCACAAGAATGTTCATAGTAGCATGATTCTAATAACAAAACTGAAAACAACCAAAATGTCCACATAGAATGGATAAATGATGCATTCAAGCAATGGAATCCTAAACATAAAAAATAAAGTATTCCCATATGTATCAACAAGGATATACTTCAAAAGCATAATATTAGGTCAAAAGCAAGTCACAGTGTGACTAAGTTTACATAAGTTTAAAGAATAGGCAGATCTAAACAATGCATTGCTTAGGGATACATACATTTGTGGTAAAATTCTAAAGCACAGTAAGGGAATGCGTAGTAGGTAATTCAGGCCGGTGGTTACCCCTGCAGAAGCTGAAAAGAGAATAGTGAGAGTAGGGCTTCTAGGGAGATTCAAGGAGATTGGAAATATGTTATTTCTTTTTCTTTTTTTATTTCAATAGGTTTAGGGGTACAAATGGTTTTTTGTTACATGGATGAACTGTATAGGGGTGAAGTCAGGGCTTTTAGTGCATCGGTCACCCGAGTAGTATACATTGCACCTAATGAGTAATTTTTGATCCCTCACTCTCCTCCCACCCTCCCCGCTTCTGAGTCTCCAAAGTCCTTTATACCACTCTGCATGACCACGCACATCCACAGTTCAGCTCCCACTTAATAAGTAAATACATGTGGTATTTGATTTTCCATTCCTGAGATACTTCACTTGGGATAATGGCCTCCAATTCTACCCATGTTGCTGAGAAAGACATTTTTATTCTTTATTACATAGTGTGTGTGTATAGTGTATATATACACACATATATGTACATACACATGTATATATGTACATATACACATGTGTACATATACACATATGTACATATACACATATATTCATTGTGTGTGTGTATAAGTGTATGTGTATACACACACACACATTTTCCTTATCCTCTCATCAGTGGATGGGCACTTAGGTTGATTCCATATCTTTGCAATTGTGAATTATGCTGCAATAAACATGTGAGTACAGGTGTCATTTTGGTATAATATCTTTTCCTTTGAGTAGATACTCAGTAGTGGGATTGTGGGATCAAATAGTAGATCTACTTTTAGTTCTTTGAGGAATCTCCATACTGTTTTCATGGAGGTTGTACTAATTGACATTCCCACCAGCAGTTTGTAAGCATTCCCTTTTCACCACGTCTGTGTCAACACCTATCGTTTTAATAATGGCCATTCTGACAAGACATTGATCCTCTCCTCTCTCTCCCCTATTCTCTTCTCTCAGGAGAAGCTTTATTTCTTCTTTCTGTATAGACCCCCTCCCTCCACATGGCTCAAATAAATGTCTCCTGCAAGCTCTCAAGGTTTATGTTTTCTGACTCTACCAATACAAAGAGACTGGCCCTTTTCCTCAGTACAAGTTCTTCCACCGCAGGGAAAGCTTTGATTGGCCTTGCCTGGGTCAGATGCCCACTCTAGTCAATCAAACCCTAATGACCATGGTTTTATGATTGGCCCAACCTGGGTCAGGCATCCAAGCCTGTTTCAAAGCCAGGGATGCAAGGATGCAGCTTCTGCTGGAACCATAAGGTTAGAAGTGGGAAAGGAGAAGTATTCAGGGGAGCTGTTCTTAAAGGAAGGGCAGGGATGCTGGTCACACTAAAAGACAAGTGTCCACTCTACCTCCCACTGCACTTAGTGCTTTGTATTGTGATTATATCACCTGGGTGTGCTCACCTGTCTCCCCACCCCCTGAGCTGGGCCTGGAGGGTAGAGACTAAACTTTCCCCCCATGAAGACCCACCACAGGCAATGGGGTGCAGCGGAACAAACCCTCATACCCTCTCACCCCAGGTGGAGGCCTGGCCCTGTCAGGTGTGTGGCCTTGGATAACATTATTAATTTCTGAGAGTTTCAAATTCCTAATCTGTAAGATTTTAATAATATCTTCCTTGGCTGGGTGCGGTGGCTCACAACTGTAATCCTAGCACTCTGGGAGGGAGAATTGCTTGGAGTTCGAGACCAGCCTGAGCAAGAGTGAGACCCCCCATCTCTACTAAAAATAGAAAAAATTAGCTGGGCATGGTGGCGCATGCCTGTAGTCCCAGCTACTTGGGAGGCTGAGGCAGGATGATTGCTTGAGCCCAGAAGTTTGAGGTTGCTATGAACTAGGCTGATGTCACGGCACTCTAGCCTGGGTGACAGAGTGAGACTCTGTCTAAAAAAAAAAAAAAAACTTCCCCTAAGTTTTTTAGGTGGCTTGAAAGAGATAAAGTATATAAAGTACCTAGCATGTATTAGGTACTCAATAACTGTCGACTAAAGAATAGTTACTAAAATTCCTAAGACTCTAAATCTGCATTACTAATTTTGGTACTTGGTCACTGCTAAGTTAGGGAACAATCCATAAGATCACACTCATTTTTGACACTAACTGCAGGGTCCAAGAGTCTCCAAGAAAAACCTCATGTCTGATACCAATTGCAAGCTCATGGGTCCCCCAAACCTCCCTCAGGTCTGTCATTCTTTAACAGGACTCAGAAAAAAAAGTGAAAACTGTTGCAGTCATGGTTATGATTTATTACAGTGAAAAGATACAGATTAAAATCAGCCAAAAGAAGGGACACATGGAGCAGGGCCCAGGAAAGTTCCAGGCATGAAGTTTCCACTCCCAGTGGAATCGTGAACTACTAACTTCCTTGACAACAATGTGTGGCAATATGCAGAGTGTTGCCTGCCAGAGCAGCTCACCTAAGCCTCGGTGTCCAGAGTGTTTACTGGGGCTCCATCATGTAGACATCTGAGGTTGCCTTTGTGGCTGAGCTCATCTCCAGCCCCTGCACGGGTCAATTGATACGGTATGACCCAAAGACCCCACCCTAAATCACATGGTTAGACTATTTGGCATCACCCAAAGTCCTCCCAAAACATACTCTTATGAGGCATGATATTCCAATGGCTTAGAAGTCACCTCTCAGCAGCCAAGGCCAATGCACAGACTTCTCTTCGGGTAAGGTTAAGTCTTTGCTACATAGGCATAAATTCCTTTATTATCAGGTATGACTCTTGCTTCAATAAACCCTCCAGACAAGGGCTATGTCTTATCTCACCTGTTCATCGTACCATCTAATTTAAGACAGAGCCCTTGGCAATTGTTCAACAAATGATATCAGATTAGCTGGAGCCTAACATGAGTCAGTCTAGACTGCAAAGTGAACTCCACTGTGCATAGGAATGGCAAGAACAAGAGAAGGCTTGGGTGGGAGGAACAGTGGAGGGAGAGTGTTTAGGGAAGGAAGCCAGTGGTGTATTTTTAAAAAGCAGATGATTTAAAAAAAAATCATTTTAATTGCATTTGCTGTTTAAGTAGGTTCACGTTCACATATACAAATTCAAAAACTATAAAAGCATATGCAATGAAAAGTCTTCCAGGCAATTTTATAATGGAATTTGAAGATGGAAACATCTGCTTATTTATTCCTCCCACCCTTCTCTCCTCCAAAAATATTCTGCTTTCAAGAATGATTTGAGGGAATTTTGTTATTGTTTTTACTAAACAAGCTACAGAAGAAAACAACCATCTACATTTTAAATTGTGTGTTCTGCTCTCTGCCATTGACAGGAATAAGGTAGAATTTGTTAGAAGACACTTCTATTCTAACATGGTAACCTTGCTCTTAGACTCTTCCCTGGCTTGGGGCATCTTCCTTTGAATGATTAAAGATTATCTGTTCTCGGAGCAAGGATCTAGATCCACACATGCCCTCAGTATTTGATGAGTAGATCATCCTCCGTGTCTCTAATCAGTTGAACTTTAAGTTTCACAATAATATATTTTCCATTGCTTTATTTGCGTTGCCGGTTAGAAGCCTTTATACTAACACAGCCTTTCAGCGATTTATCTGGCAAATAAAGCAACAGTATTCTAGGTCTGTTTGTCCCCATTTAGCCTGAGGAAGTGCTGTTGGCCAGAGTGCACCTGCATGGAAGCACGGAGGTTCATAGGCACCAGCCTTTGCAAACGCAAACACAGTCCAGCTGGGGGAAGGCAGGGACGAGCTCACGTTTGCAACTACCTGTTTGTCCAGAAACCACACAGAGAGCATCTGGGGAGTGCTTTGTTTAGAAGATGCTCCCCACGGGCCTGCTGCACTTCTTGGCATCTGTCATCAAGCTTGGCAGTAACTTTTCCCTGCCTCTTCTCACCGCCCGTGCCAGGAAAACAGAAGGTATGGAAAACAAAGTCTCGAGGGTCAATTAACCTAACGTTGCTTCTCCTCATTCCCAGTTATTCTAAAATGCTCAGAAACGTTTTGTCAATGTGCTGCGTGAGACTCTGTCTTTCCTGCCCGGCATGCTCATGGCGCACGATGGCCTTGCCTTCTGAAGAGGGGACATGGGAGCCCAGCCAGGATTTGCCCCCAGCTCCGTGTGCCAGGTGTACTGGTTTGCTAAAGCTACCACAGCAGTATACTGCAAAGGGGGCAGCATAAACAGCAGAAAGGGACTGTCTCCCAGTTCTGGAGGCCAGAGGACTGGGAGGAAGGTTTGGCTGGGTGGATTCCTGCTAAGGACTGTGAGGGAGACTCTGTGCCATGCCTCACGCTGAGCTCTGGTCATTTGCTGGCAATCTTTGCTGTTCCATGGTTTGTGCTGTATCAGCCTAACCTCTGCCTTCCCCTTCGCTTGCTGTTCTCCCTGTGTGCATATCTATCTGTCTCTGTGCCCAATTTCTTTTCCTTATAAGGACCTCAATCAGGTTGGAATAGGGGCCCGCCCTACTCCAGTGTGACCTCATCCTTAACTAATTACATCTGCAATGACCCTATTTCTAAATACAGTCAAATCTTGGGGTATCAGGGGTTAGGACTTCAGCATTTGAACTTTGGGAAGACATAATTCAACTGGCAAAACCAGGTAAGTGATCTAGACAGGTCTCCCAACCTCTTAGATCCTTGGATTCTTGGAAATTAGGAGACTGTGCCTTGTGGGCAACTGCGAGAGGGAATCTGAGAGTTTTGCACAGCACCTGACATGTAAAAGACTCAATATTTCTTCAAACAGTCAAGGATCCCAAGATTCTTACCCTGTTGTAGTTAGGTCAGTTTGGCCCTTGATGGTTTTATTTACTGGGTTCTACTCCTGTTTAGACAAAAAGTTCTGCTGCTTAAAAACAAACCAATGGAGAAGAGAGGATGACGGGGGAGATGGTTAATGGGTACAAAAATATAGTTTGACAGATAGAATGAACAATATCTGATAGCACAACAAAGTGACTATAATCAATAAGTTAGGGTACACTTTAATGGAAACAATGGAATTGGAATGTGCCTAACACAAGAAATGATAAATGTCTGAGGTGATGGATACCCTAATTACCTGATTGGTAATACCAATTTGGATACCCAAATACCTTGATTTGATTAATTCACATTATATGCCTGTATCAAAATATCACATGTACCCTATAAAGATATAGGATATATAGTTGTATATAAAGATATATAACCATTATGTACCCATATTAATTAAAAATAAAAAGTTTAAGCAAAGAAACCACCAAGCTAAGAAATATTGACCTAAGGAAAGCAGCACAGGCTGGGCGCGGTGGCTCACAACTGTAATCCTAGCACTCTGGGAGGCTGAAGCGGGCGGATTGCTCAAGGTCAGGAGTTCAAAACCAGCCTGAGCAAGAGCGAGACCCCATCTCTACTATAAATAGAAAGAAATTAATTGGCCAACTAATATATATAGAAAAAATTAGCCGGGCATGGCGGCACATGCCTGTAGTCCCAGCTACTAGGGAGGCTGAGGCAGGAGGATCGCTTGAGCCCAGGAGTTTGAGGTTGCTGTGAGCTAGGCTGACACCACGGCACTCACTCTAGCCTGGGCAACAAAGTGAGACTCTGTCTCAGGAAAAAAAAAAAATTAAAAAAGAAAAAGGGAAAGCAGCACATATCACTGCCAAGAGCTCCACACAGGATCAGAAGAGCAGGATCCAGTCTCAGCCGGGTCAGGTGCTAAGCAGCAGGGTGACCTTGAGCTTCAGGGCCCTCCTGCGTGGGATGGGATAACTCCCCCAGCCCTCTCTGCTCTGTGGAACAGCAAGCAAAGGAGGCACGTGGAAGCCCTCTGCCCAGTGCGGCCTGTGAACGAGAACACAATGCCCTGTGTCGCCAGACTCTGAGATCAGAAATATGAGAGGGATTCGCCCCACGGCCGCACCAGTCTCTTCTATTTGTCAAGTCTGTGTCGTATTGATCCCCACAGCCCCCGTCCCTGTTGTCTCACACTGATTTGCAGGCCAGGGGACCTGCTGTGCCTCTGTCATTCATCATACCTCGAGCCACCACAGAATCAATGCAAATGTGTCAGCAAAAATCAAAAGTCTTCAGAGTCTGCACCACACCCATAAACTAAGCAAAGTTTGGGGATATGTCATTTAATTACGCCATCCGTATCAGGGGAAAGAGAGAACAGGAAATTCAACAGAAGAGAGGGAAAAAAGTCAAAAGAAGTCAGGGTCCAAGACAACTGCTGGGGCTTGGTGGACTGCTCCGTTTGTGACCCCCAGTGAGCCACACGCCCTGATTCACACCCTTGCTCAGTTCCCTCCACTTGACTCTGGGCTGGGCCAGTGACTGGCCCCGTGGAATGTGGCAGAAATGGTGCCGTGCAGCTCTGGGCCTGAGCCTTAGAAGATGTGGCAGCCGCCCCTTCTGCGTACTTGGAGGCCCTGAACTACCATGTAAGAATCTGGACACCCTGCTAGAGAGGCCACACGCAGAAGGACCAAGGGACTCGGCCATCAGGAAAAACTGAGGTCCCAGAGCACTGACGCCCAGGGAGCCATTCCAGGCACCCCCCCCTCGGCCATTTGAGCCCTCCTTGCTGAGGCACCAGACATGGGACAAAGAAGCCACCCTGGGACAGCAGACATCACATACAGCCACAGCAGCTCAGAGGCCCACTGAGTCACGCAGCAGAGGCTCGCAGAAGGAAGACTAAAGGAACAGGACAGCCAGCCCAGCTGTGCTCTGCCTCTGACAAGTCCTGGTTGGAACTGAGAGCAAGTATGGGGACTGAAACCCTCAAGGGACAGGAGCCTTAAGAAGCAAAAGGGGGAATTCATAGGTGCTCCATGTAAGAATAGCAGGAGGAAAGATGAGGAGAGGAACTTTGGAGGAAAGAACTAAGATGTTCTAATGGGGGATTTGATTAATTTCTTCTCCTTTATCTCAGGAAACTATCAGTAAATGTAGCCATTTCTTCAGAATGCATCATAAAGGTGGATGTTTGCGAGACGTAAGAGCTGGGTAATACATTCAGGTAATTCCTGATCCTAGAAAGTTATGGGCAGAAGCCCCAGGGAACTAAATTTTCCTCTTTGATTGGCTACAGTATGCTCATAAACTTTCAGGATTCAAATATTTTCCTGCCCAAAGCATGCACATAGCCCCAAAGGCACTCCAGGAAGAGGAATCCCAGCTCTAACACAATTTAACAGAATTATTTATGGACAAGACCAACCCCAGATTATATATATAAATCTGACGCCTTTTCAATGGTGACCAAGGTAAGACAGGTCCCAAAAGAGCCTTGGGAAGAGAGAGCCAAGGCAGATGTTATCTTCAGAAGCCGAGTGAATGGTCTGGAATTAGAGGCACATTATCGTACAAGAGGTCGGCACGCCAGAAGATGCCACCTGGGGCCCTCAGAGTATCCACCAACTTTAGCCAGATTCGGCACCGCTGGTTTCTTACAGCCACACCAGCCACATTGGCTCCAGTCTTGGGTTTTTCTCAGACTCAAGGTTTTGCCACTTTGGAAAGTGCTCAGGCAGGCCCCGTGAGTGGTATTGGAAGCAGCCTTTTGTGCCCAAGCGAACCTCCAGCCTTTCCCCGAATGGGGCCTCTCCACCCCCTTCCTCCAGGGCTTTTCGATTGGACTTTTACAAAGGGGCATTGTGGGAAAATGTCAGCAACAAGAACAGGAAGTTCATAGTCCCCACGATATGACAGGCAGGACAAGCAAAAGGAAATGTCACCACCTCCAAAAGACGAGTCACACACTGACCTTTCCAATTAAAAACACAAAAGGAGTGACAGCTTGTCCATTGCCCGTGGTCCTCCTACTCACCTTGCAGCCTGGCGGAGCGGAGTCCCATGCGGCCTTGGTTCCTGGGCTGCCCGCGAGGGCTGCCCCTCTGTGGCCCCGCAGATATTCCCTGCCCCGGGCCTGCACCGTGCCATGCAGTGCCCCACGCTATTCTATGTTTTACAGGACCATGCAGTCAACAGACTGTGGCAGAAATCTGCATTAGGCCGGGCATGGTGGCTCACACCTGTAATCCTAGCACTCTGGGAGGCCGAGGCGGGTTGCTCGAGGTCAGGAGTTCAAAACCAGCCTAAGTAAGAGCAAGACCCCGTCTCTACTATAAATAGAAAGAAATTAATTGGCCAACTAATATATATAGAAAAAATTAGCCAGGCATAGTGGTGCATGCCTGTAGTCCCAGCTACTCGGGAGGCTGAGGCAGGAGGATTGCAGGATTGCTTGAGCCCAGGAGTTTGAGGTTGCTGTGAGGTAGGCTGACACCACGCCACGGCGAGGGAAGAAGAGTGACGCGCTTTCTTTCCTTCTGCTGTCTTTGAGAATGGGGGGAGAGGGCTGAGGGAGAGAAGAAAATTCACACCAGAGCTGCTCTTTCTTCCGCCTACTTTAAAACTCATTGCAAAGATAACAGACTTGGAAGACGAAGCGCACCCAGGTCCCGTGCCCGGGCTGCCTGTGTGTCTCTCGTAGTGAAGGCAACGGTGGACTTGCTGGGCAATTTGGCACCCTAATGCCTCTAGTGGCAGCTGTCTTGTGGACTGCAGTTTTGCTACTTTTTTAAAAAAAGTGTTTCTTTTATACACCTCTTCTTCAGTAGTGGAAAATATTGTCTCCAAGAGCCTCTAGAAGTGCCTTATTAGAAACCTAAAGTTTTGAGAGGTGTTATGGGTTGAATTGTGTCAAATTCATACTTTGAAGTTCCCCTCCCCCTCGGTACCTCAGAACGTGACCTTATTTGGAAATAGGGTTGTTGCAGATGGAATTAGTTAAGATGAGGTCACGCTGGAGTAGGGTAGACTTCTAATCAAATATGGCTGATGTCCTCCTATAACGCTAAGGGGAAACTGGGCATAGACATGCACACGTGGAAAACACCGTGTGAAGATGAAGGCAGAGATCAGAGTGACGTGTCTGCAAGCTGAGTAAGCCAACAATTGCCAGCAAACCATGGAAGCTGGGAGAGGGCATGAAATGGACTCCGTCACAGCCCCCAGAAGGAACCAACCCTGCTGACACCTTGATCTTGGGCTGCTGGCTTCCAGAACTGTGAGACATTAAATTTCTGTTGTTTAAGCCTCCCAGTCTGTGTTACTTGGATACCGCAGCCCGGGGAAACTAATGCAAAGGCATTGCCATATGTACGGAAGATAAATGGCAAGTTGAATGGAACTATCCACTGTCATTTAGTAAATTAGATAGATTTTGAGGGTTGGAAGGAGTTGAAGAGCATGTAATTCAAGGATACGAAATATTTCACCTTCCAGGAATGTGTTTTCTCACCGGAGAGACAAAATAGCCATTCAGGAATCAAGCCTTGTGGTTTTAACCAAATTCCAACTCTCACTTCTTTTTTACAAAACAACGTCATTGATGATGCGATCTGAAGTCTTATAGTTCTGCTTACTAGTTCTTTCCTACACATGGGCTACATGTCCTGACCCAGGCAACACGGTCAGGGTCCCAGGCCTGAGAGGAGGGGACATCCCTGCACCTGCTGCAGGGAAGGCTCCACTCCCCCCCCCCCCCATCCCTTAGAGAGGTTTGCAGAAAGGGAAGAGTTCAAGTGCATGTAACATGTTCACTGCCCAGACGAGCCACAGGGGTCTGGTCACCCACTAGTCACTGCCGCTGAGTCCTCCCCATGGCACACTGATTACAGGACTAGGTCATGGAAGGGCTGGGAGGTCCCCATGAGCTCAGTGCGGGAGGCAGTGAGAGGATCATATTCTGTAGCCAAGGGGCAGGCGTCAGAAGAGGACAAGGTCAAGTGGGATGGAGTTGTCTGATGACTGTTGCCATAGACTCTGGTCATTGTAAAGCTTCCTTTAGCATCTTTGTTCTCAAGGTCTGGAGTCTCCTGTCTTGAGGACTGCCTTCTAGTCGCTTTTAGAGTATTGATTAAGAGCAAAGTCCAGGAAATCAGCTGGCCTTGATTCAAATCCTCCTCTGTCAGTTACCATTTGTGTGACCTTAAGCATGTTATTTAACCACTCCAAGTCTCACTTTTCTCAACTGTATTATGGAAACAATAGTGGGGACTTTGGGTTGGATTAAGTAAATCCATCTAAGGGAATTAGTACATCATCAGGTACATGGCAGGTCCTCAATCCATGAGAACTCATTAAGGAACTCACCTCCAAACCTGATAAAACCACCACCACCCTCACCTCTCCTCTGGAAAACACATCCATCTTGCTTAACCAAACCTGCTCTCCTGTTCACAGCAGCAAGTGTAAGTTCTCTTTGTTGTGGCAGGTCAGTGCAGGCCACATCAGATATTGATGATTAGATATTGACTAGACTCATTTCTACTAATGAGATGAAAAGAAATCGCATTTTTCTCGTCCCACACCCAACATCCAGGTTCAGGTGCCCTGACAGTCTACAGGTTCGAGAACGAGGCAGCTTGTTCTTCTCCATATGCAGAGAGAGCATTTTTATGCTTTAACAGAGCATGGCATCGAAGTAATGGGAGCAAGCTAGGTGACCAGAGGAAGGAACACTGGGAAACTGCATTCTTTCACAGCCAGATTGCACCTGAACTGGGAGGACAGGAGTGACCAAGAGCAGATAAAATTGGCAATACCGACTTTATAAATGGCCAGCTGTCAGGAGGACTAGACTATATAAAGTAAATGTGTGTCTCTAATTGTTGAGTTAGGGAATACTAAGTATTCACATTGGAGCACATATTTCTGCTGAACTATATTAAAGAACTTTTTTAGATATCAATTTTAATTTTCCTAAATGCATACTTTTATCAAGGAATTCTATTTTTTATGTGAACTCATAGGCATATTTTTTAAATACAAAGAAAAAATTCTATTATGTTTTTAGAGTTATTTATTTTGTAGTATCAAAATCAACAATTGACACATAGACATATTAAGACATGAAGTGATAAAGTGACTCTGGAAACCAATTTAAACAGATAATTAAATTTTTGTGTGGGGGGGGGAATGAATGTATGCATAGAAAAAAGTCGAAATATACACACTGAAGTTATTGATAGCAGTCTTACCCCCAACCCTGCCCTTTGGGTAGTAGAAATGTGAATGATTTTATTTTCTTTGGTTCATTTCTTTCTCTTTTGTGTCCATTAGGCTCTCCAAGTTTTCTGAACTTGGAGATGTGCTTGGATGTGCTTGTTTTATAATTAGGAAAAAAGTCATTTTTAACAGATGCTTGAGATTGGTTATCTGGGGTGGAGACAATTGGATTTACATTCTGCTCTCTTTCTGTGAATCCAAGTAAGGAGAGTCCCAGCACTTATGAGAGTGCAGAGGAGTCCCAAGTAGAGAAGATTCTAGAACCTTCCAGGTGGCTGGAAGGTGAAGATGCAAAAGAAAGAAGAGTATGATGAGGCAGAGGGAGGACGAGGCTGGGGGAAAGCTGTATCCATGAGGGCTGTGCAGGCAACAGAGTGTTTTAAAGAACAGAGAAGTTTCTTTTCTCTTACATGACTGGCTGCTGGAGGGCTCCCTCCTGTCTCCTCTATATATGGTCGAGTTTGGGTCCCTGCCACGCTGGGGTTCCAGGCTGCAGGAAAGAGGTCATCCCAGGTGGTGGCGCACACCACTTCTCATCTTCTATTGGTGGGAACGTGGTCACATGGCTGCGCCTGCAAGGGAGGCTAGGAAATGGCGCTCAGCGGGGCAACCCTGTGCCTGGCTACAAGTCTGCCGTTATGGAAGGAGAAGATGGATGTTGGGGGACAAATAGCAGTCCCTGTCACAAAGAGGGAAAAAGAAGATAGAGGAAGGAATTAGTGAGAAAGAAATGAGAATGGAGACGAGGAGGGAATTATAAGTGGAAGAAAAAACTCCATTTGCTGCGGGAAAACCTTGGGGTTAGAGTCCGATCAGTCTTGCAACATCATAGCGTGTCACCGAGTTGCTGTCCTGGGGTTCAAGGAGGGGGTGTCTGTGACTGCAGTGGGGAAGGAGGGCCTGTTCTGTCTCCTGGGCTCATCTTGTGGCTTCTGTTGTGAATTTGTGCTTTAGACTTTTAAAATTCTTCTTCCTTTTATTCCCTCTTAGTGGACCACTTTGGTCAGTTTGACCAGGCAGCTTAAACGGAAGCTGTGACTGAACAGGGAGAGTGGAAAGTGGGGTTCCCCTACTAGCTCGAAAAATATAACACACTTCCTTTCCTTTATACGGTGGTTTAGCTTTCTCAAAATGTTTTTGCAGATGTTGTCTCATTTCCTTCTTACAGCAAAACCTCAAGGCAGAAAGAGCCACCGTTAATAATGAGTAGCCTTGGCTGGGCGCGGTGGCTCATGCCTTTAATCCTAGCACTCTGGGAGGCCCAGGCGGGTGGATCGCTCAAGGTCAGGAGTTTGAAACCAGTCAGAGCAAGAGCGAGACCCCGTCTCTACTATAAATAGAAAAAAAATTAATTGGCCAACTAATAATATATATAGAAAAAATTAGCCGGGCATGGTGGCGCATGCCTGTAGTCCCAGCCACTCGGGAGGCTGAGGCAGGAGGATCCCTTGAGCCCAAGAGTTTGAGGTTGCTGTGAGCTAGGCTGATGCCACAGCACTCTAGCCCGGGCAACACAGTGAGACTCTGTCTCAAAAAATAATAATAATAATAATGAGTAGCCTCTGGGGTCAGACTGCCTGATTAGAGCCCCAGCTCTGTCATTTATTAGCTGTGTGATCTTGGGGAACTCACTCAACCCCTCTGAGCCTCATTTCACTCAACTATCAAATGGAGATATTAATAGCATCTACTTGAAAAGATTGTTTGGGACCTGTGAGTCACTGTGAGGATTAAATGGAACGATTCTGTCTGGTACCTGACAAGCACGTTACAGATGGGGAAACTAAGGCTTAACTCCAGTGGTTTACCTAAGGATTCAAAAATCTGGTGTTCTGACTTCCAATTCTGCTCCATCTCAAAGCATAGATCTGTGAAGCTCAAATAAGGCAAGTGGCTTGCTGGATGAAATGAAAGTTAATTTAAGATTAATAAACAGCACAAAATAAACGTATGGATCAGGGAAAAGAAACCCAAGGGCTGGAGATGGCTGTAACACAGGAAAGAGCCGGGGGGGGGGGGGGGGGGGGGGGGGGGGGGGTAATAAGAGAAGGGAAAAGGAACAGAGCTAGGCAGAGGGGAATAATGGCTGTCAGAAGCACTAGGGCCCTAAAGTTGTCATTTCCAGAAAAGGAAACTGAGGCATGAGGCAATCACATGCAACTGCAGCAGTTAGAGCTGTAGAAATCTGGAAGGAATCCCATCCACAAGAGAACACCGGGGGATTTTCTGATTCTGGTGAGAGCTGCCAACCAGCCACCTGCGTCAGTGTCAGCCTCTTGAGTTCCTGGGGACATTTTCTGGAAGAACTTTGGGATCTTCCCTCCGGCTGCCCATATCGGGCAGTCAGACAAGCACAGCCAGTGGAGTGAGGAACGCACACATCACACATCACAGTATGTTCTCCTTTCTTTTGTTTTATTTTAATCCCTCTAGGAACAGGAGACAGATAACCTTTCAATAATCTGAAATTCCAATAAAAAGAAACTCTCTCTGAAAAGTACACAGTGTTTGGGAAGGCTTTAGTATTTAGTAGACTTTAAAGATTTTCATCAACACTCCAATTCACTGTGTGCTTTGGAGGCGTTGAGGGGAGTAATATTAGCTGAATAAAAGGTCACTACCACAAGAGTTTCTTTTAGCTAAATAAATTTGACAGCAGTGTGGAAAGCTCTAGATAGATATTTAGTCGCTGATAATACTCCCAAAGCAGGTGCAACTATCATTTCTCACACCCAGGCGAGGGTAAGGGAAGCTCGTTCACTCTACGCTTGCTGGCACATTTTTTTCTCCTCTATTTTTACTCTTTTTCTATATTCTTGCTCTCATTTCCTCTATAACTTACTGCAAGCTTCACCTGGCTTTGCAGCCATAAACATTTCCATTCAAATACTGCAATTACTGGTTCTTAAACTTGAGCGCGCACCAGAATTATCTGGAGGGCCTTTGGGAACACTGATTGCTGGGCCCCACCCCCAGAATTTCTGATGGACGAGGTCTAGGGTGGGAGCTGAGAACTGGCACTTCCAACGGGCTCCCGTGGTGATACTGGTGCTGACGCCTGGGGACTAGGCTTGGGAGAATGACTTGCGTAGACAGCCCTCCCTCACATGGCTCCCTGGACTTCGACCCAGCCAGGGCCAGCAAATCACTCTGCACTTTTGTCTTACTGTGGCTCCGAGATGATACTGTCAATGTTGCAGCACTCCATTCAGGACCCCAAGATGCACCGGTGAAGCTTCCAGAAGGGGCTATTGCAGTCAGCCTGAGAGCTAAGCAATGCCATAGGGCGCTAACTCTTGAGCATCTAGGCCCACAGCTGTCCCAGAAGGCACGCTGACTTTTTGTCGCTCTCGAAGCAGAAGCAGGTTCCACGTTTGTCCTTAGGTTAGTGATATCTCTGAGCTGGCCCGGGGGGATGGCTTGATCAGAGAGATTCTGGCGCCTAGAGCAGAGTGGCTCTCCGAGCCGTCCTCTGACTCAGGAGTGCCAGAGACTGCAGAAGGGATCCCTGTCACCCAGAAGCCAGCGCTGCCCCTTAGCCACCGGCAGGGTGGAGGGTGGGGAGGGCAGGGTGGAGGGTGGGGAGGGCAGGGTGGAGGGTGGGGAGGGCAGGGTGGAGGGTGGGGAGGGCCCGGAGGGGCCTTGTCTGACGCACTGGCTGTTAAAGATCCTGGAACTTTGAGGTCACATCTGAAAGGAAGTCCTCATCTTAAAATTTAAAAAAATAAATAAATAAATGAAACATAAGGTTCATTTCAAGTTCCTCAGAAGGAAGGCAGTGGAAATCACCAAAAAGATACAAATTGTTTTTTGTTGAAACATAGATATATCAGATTAGAAATATTCATAATTCATTCATTAATACTTCCTAAGGGATTAAGTGAAAACCTTATTGGGCATTCTAAGTTTCCTAGTAGGCAGGCCATTTACAAGGAAACCATAAATGCTCTTTGAGTCTTCTGATTCAGTTGAACAAGGGTACAGCTTTCCTAGGAAGCTTCTGGTGTGTTCAAGAGGGCCTTAAGCTGGTCTCTCTGGTGCTGCCCTCTTGTGGCCACATGAACACACGCAGCTAAAGCTCGCCTCTGGATTCTGCTCACCTCTTTGTCCAAATCAGCAGGAGCAGAGCCAGGGACTTGGCTTCTTCCACCAAAGGAGCAACGGTGATGGCAGTGGTGATGACAGTGGGCCACTACACAGCTGTCCTCGCACGTCTGACGCTATTGCTATGGCCAGTGCTTCATCAATGTCTGGAGTTTAGAAGAGGTAAGAGAAATCAGCGTGGCAGGTAATATTGATTTTTCTAGATTTTGTTAAGATGAAATTTGGAAAGTAAGAAAAAGACAGGTTTATGTATATAAATACGTGTGTGTTGTTGTATGCGTCTGAGCACAGAGATGGAGAGGGAGAGAGACAGAGGAGAGACAGAGATAGAGAAAGAGGGGTTTGTTTTGCTCCTGCCCACGTGGCCAGCAGGAAGAGCGGGTGAGTGAACTTGGACAGGTTACAGCTCACTTGCTGCACCTAAAACGATGTCATTGAGTAAATAATCTCTAAAGTCCCTTCCCATTCCAAATTCTGATTCTACTTAAAACAAAATAGAAAAGAAACCCCTTTCCCCTGCTCATTGCACAGGCCTGAGCTGGTATTCCTCGCCACCCTCTTGCCTGCTGCCTTCTTGCTTCTCTTTCCATATTTTCTGGCAAAGAACTCCTTACGTGGCCACTTTGGCTTATCCGCAGGCTACCTTCTTTCTGCACCCATGGATTTTCCATAGTGTATAGTGAGTGTTTCATTTTTTTTTTTTTTTTTTAGTCTTAGTCAAAGTTATTCCATTTGTCTTATCTCTGTTTTTCCTTTGTTTTTTCATGCTCCCCTAAATTTTCATGTGCATCTCACAGTCCTTCAATGTTGTGAAAGATTAAGTTTCTGCCCGAAAGCAGTTGGTGTCAGTCTTCATCACAGAGCTCCTCTTTTAGGCAGAACATAAACCAGAGTCACTCATTACATGAATTAACTGGCATATCGGCTTAGAGCAGCGACTCTCAAAATGTGGCCTGAGCATCCCCCAGGAGTCCCTGAGAGCTTCCAGCGGATCCGCAAGGCCAACCCTGTTTTCATAATAAAACTAAGACACGTGCTTTTCCCTCTCTGGTTCCCTCATGAGTGCACCCTGGAGTTTTCCAGAAGCTACGTGATGTGTGGTACTACAACAGACTGACAGCACTAGCGGCTGTAGGATGAGATATGTCTTCTATTAAGCCAGCCACTAAAGAGGCTTGCAAAGCTGTAACACAATGACGGTCTTCTTGCTATTATTTTTTTAGCTTCCTGCAGATACTCAGGCAAACACTGCCGCTGGTGTCCCCACCTGCCCTGGCCCCTCTGTCAACACCGTGCCACCTACCCCTCAGTGCAGGCCTGCTGATGTTTGCCTAGGCCTCGAGACCCTCAACCTCTTTATTCTCTTCATAGTCAATGCAACTTGCTTACTTGCTTTGAACCAAAGAGCAACTGAAAAATCAGATTTCTGCAGCTGGAACTGCTTAGCTTCACCAACCAAGTGTCCACATGTCAGGACAGGGAGCACAATATTTTGAATTTTTTTAATTTAATTAACAGCTAGGTAACACCCAATAGTAAGTACTGAAGGATAGACTGTCTGGTCCCCTAATGGATGCCTGCTGCTCCTCACAGGGGTTTTATGAAAGAAGGAACATGATTCCCTTCCAGCCCAGAGAAGGGAGTAGGGAATCTAGAGTTAAAGAAAGTCCCTCATGGGCCTTGGGTTCTGTTGCTCGTGTTGGACACTGATTTGCTGTGTGACTTAAAGCACATTTGTCTCTGGTTCATTCTCTGTAAAGTAAGTCATTTCCCAGGAAGGGGTTCCTACACGTCCCAGGCTTTATGAGGCTGTGAGGAAGATGTCACCAGCTCACTGTTCATAAGTCTATGCCATTGGTGCCAGTCTCTTCAAAGTTCCTCTGTGGCTTCTGGCCCAGATCCCTGAAGCCCCTCAGCAGGTTTGCAGAATCTGGGGGGAGCAAAGGGGTTCCCCCGAGGAGATACAGGGAGACCAAGTGATGCTGGGAAGAAAGCACATTTGGAAAAGCCCTGGGTCCCCGAGGTCTGGTGACAAGGCCTCCCTTACGCCTCCTCATTTTCCTTCAGTCCTCGTTTTCCTTTAAGTATTGAGGAAACAAAAATTCCTCACAGAACCCTCATGAAGTACGGACGTGCTATGTCTTTCCCATCTTCAAACCCACATCCCACTTCCACTTCCCACTGTCTCTCTCCTCTTCTTCACAGTCCAACTTCTGGGAAGAATTTTTCATAAACTCCCTGCCGAGTTAACACCACTCATCCTGAAAGCCACCAGGACACAGTGGCTGGAGCTCTGGCGTACAACTGCTTGGCTTTGCATCCCGGCGCCCCCACCTGGCCATGCGGCCTTGAGCAAGTGACTTATCTCTGCCTCAGTTTCTTCATGTGTAAACAAAGATGACCATAGCACTTACCTCAGAGTGCTGTGTTAGGGTTAAATGCCTTGGTTTCTGTAAAGTGCTTAGAACAGCACCTGGCACACAATGAGCCGTCAATAAATATTAGCTCCGATTGTCTTTCAGATCTCAGTTTAAGTCCAGTTTCTCAGAAATTCCATCTCTGGCCTCCCAATTGGGTTCAGGCTTTCACAGTTCTCACCTGAGTTGGAAATAGGCGTTTTTGGTCTGATCGTTAATAGCCTCACCCAGAGCAGTATAAGGTCAAAGAGAGCAGAAATTGCATCCCTGTTTCTCAACATTGTATTCCCACTCCTCAGCACAGTACCTGGCACATAGCACGAGCAAATAAATATCTGCTGAACGTACAAAGGAATAAGTGAGTGAGTGAGTGAGCGCTGGCCTGTGTCCATCTGTCCATCAGTGAGTGGAGGCCACCCTCAGAAAGCAAGTGCCCCAAATTCCTGCATGAACCTCCTATGGAAGACACCTTTCGCCAAAGGATACCCAAGACTAAGTTTGAAAGACTAAGTATGACTCCCAAAGTGAGCCTATTAGGGTCCCCCTTTGGACATTAGAAAGCTCACTTTGGGCCAAAGACTGTGCATACCTTGGAGAAATTGCTATTTGCACACAAATGCCATCAATTCAGATTCTGTGATGTAGAACAAATCCCATCACTCATTGAGTCCAGTGGCTTTGAAACACAGTTACTCATTAGAATCCTTTGGGAAGTTCTGAAAAAAGTACAGAGATTCCTAAGTCCCACTCCACCCTGGAAATCTCCAGGAGTATATTCTGAGGACCTGGATTTTTCAAAAGTTCTTCAGGTGCTGTTGCAGCCAGCCTGCATAGACCAGCATTCTCTAATCTGGTCAAATTCTGTCCTTTTACAGAAGGGGAAACAGAGACACGCTTACTCTCTATCAGTAAAGATAACATGAATTTTTTAATGAACAAAGTTCATTTGTTAATAATCTGATAATTTGCTTGGGACCAGAAAATATGATGTGCCTTTGGAAACAGCACATAATATAAATCTTTCATGGTAGGGTTCATTAGCTTGGAGGTGTAGCCTGATTTAAAGCCCTGCTCCTCTTCCTCCTCCTCCTCCTATTGTGATTAAAGCAAATATTAGACCGTTTGGCAGACTCAGTCAAGTTTCCTCCAATAGACTCGTCACACTTGGCCGCAGTATGTTTGCCAAGTTAACACAGTATGGCCCAGTGCTGCTTGTCTAAGTGCTGACAGCCCAGGCACAATACTAAATCCTTCTCATCTGGGGGCTTTGCACTCGAATATCCCTGGCTTGTATGGACTTAGCAATGATTACCATCATTCACTCCAAGGTTCTCAACCTGGGCACTATTGACATTTTTTATTGGGTAATTCTTTGGGGGAAGGGGTTGCGCTATCCTGTGCACTGTGGGATGTTTAGCGGCATCCATGAACTGTGGCCTCTATCCACTAAAGAACAATTAAAAAAAAATGTTTTTTAGATGTTGCCAAATCTCCCCTGGGGAGGAAAAAACCTCTCCTCTCTCTCTTCCCCGTCGAAAACTGCTCTAACCTCACAAATTCCCCTTGCAAAGAACTCAAAGGACCACAGCATGAGATCAGGAATTTTTACTGGACCCTTTTTCCCCCACAGAAAAAAATATAAAAGAATATTTCTATGGATTTCACAAACAAGACCCAAAAAAGGACAAACCAAAAAGAAAGGATTGATAATTTGGCCTACATTAAAATGTAAAACTTTTATATGAAAAACAGCATATGAAGTTGCCATAGACTAGAAGAAAGTATTTACAACACAAATACTCGACAAAGGATTTGTTTTTAGCCTACATGAGAGATACCTGAGAATCAATAATTAAAAGACAAACATTCAATAGAACAATGGGCAAAGGATATGGTAGTCTGTGAAGAGGAAACTCCGAATGGCTAACACACACGGAAACTGGCCAAGCTCATTGGTAGACAGGGAAATGTAAATTGAAATTTACATACTACCTTACACTCATCAGGGAGGCGGTAAATTAACAGGTTGATAGTACCAAGTGTTGGAGAGGCGCTGAAGCAATCGTATCTACTCCCACATACCACTGGTGGAGGTGTAAATTGGCAAAATCATTTTGGCAAACTGTCTAGCATTATCAGGTAAGGTTGATTCTGCCATTATTGTCCTGAGCATAAACCCTAGAAAACTGCTAAGTCTCTACAAAGAAACATGCACAAGGAGTTTGTTACAGTTATGTTTGCAATACTGAAAAACTGGAAACAAACCAAATGTCTGTCTACCAACTAGTGAATAGATAAGTGATTAAGATACACATGCATACAATAGAATACCATTAGCATTAAAAATTAATGGACTAGCTATATAAACTACATTTAATGAGGAAATCATATTTTGAAAGGATAGTACAGTATGGATCCAATTATAGAAAACTTAAAAATCAGTAGTACATACCATTTATAGGCACAGGCATATTTTTTTTAAAAAATGGGTGAAACCTACATAAAAAAAAGGAAATAAATGGGATGCAGGAGGGTCTACAATTGAATTTACAATGTTTTATTTTTTAAACAAAAAGCACATCTAAAGGAAAAATGGCAAAATGTTAACTTATATTCTGATAGTGGATATGTGCAGTTTCATTCTCTAGACTTGTTTGAATGGTTTAAATATTTTATACTTTTACTTTCTAAATATTTTTAAAAATTAAACATTTAAAAATAAATACATCTGAAAAAGGCAAGACTATAGGGATTGAAAACAGATTAGTGGTTGTCTTGGGTAGGGATAGGGGTTTGCTATAAATGGGCCCCAGGAATTTTCAGGTGTGGTGGAACTATTCTACTGCTTGCTATGGTGGTGGTTACACAACCGTATGCATTTGTCAAAACTCACAAATGTACACTTTTTAAAAGATGAATTTTGTATGTAAATCATATGTTAATAATAAAATAAAAATAAAAAAATAGCATCTGCTAATAATATAGGAACAAAAGGTACAGAATTAGACATTATTTTATGTTTCTTACCTAACAAAAAGGAAATATTATATAAAATAGGATTGTTACTGCAAGACATACATTAATTAATACACTCCTAGTTGACTGAATGACTAAATGAAAGAAAATAGAAATAGAATCACTTCTCTGTCTTAGCATTCTGTTTCTATTTTATTGGGGGCAATATCTTCTCTTATCTTTTCAAGGACAGTGATAGTTTTAAGTGTTCTTCTCCTTGCATAATCTCCTCTCTCCAATTCCTTTGTTCTGTGGATTCCTTTTAGTCTTAACCCTTTCAGGTGCCAGGTTTGCCGTAACCCATGGTTGTTCTGCATGCAATTAAGGGTGAAGGACCAAAAGGCTGACTGGGATCTTTGAGTTAGGATGACTAACCATCCCTGTCTGTCCAGTGCTGAGGGATGTCCCAGGACATGAGAGTTTCTGTGCAAAAACTGAGAAAGTCTCAGACAAGCTGGGCCGGGTTGGTCACCCTACTCTGAACTCACGGTTTGAGCTTGTCAGCTTTGAGCTTTACTGGAAGAGATCTGGCTGGAAGGTTTCTGGAAGAGCCTCTGATGTCAATATTTTTAGGACTTTCACCTTGGGCCACTCAGAATCCTCAAAGAAGCAACTTCTAACCGCCCTAAAGAGTCACAGCTTATGTGACTTATGTTGCAGGTTCTGGCAGCCTCCAATGCGGTATTCATTTTGTTGTTTTCATTCTTCTGATCTTGGTGTAGCATCCACATCCAAAGTGTGTCTGGCCTCCCCCCAACCAGAGATGCTGCTCTGTCAGCTTTGGTGCATCAGCCTTGCCCACCCTCATAAGTACAAGATGCCACTGCATCGCCAGATCTTGTCGTCTGACAAGACAAGCCTGAAGATGGTGAAGACGAGAGGGACTTTCTCCTTGGTGCCCACTCCTCTCTTCAGCCAAGCCCATCTTTCCCAGAAGGCCTCAGTGTACTTCTCCTGGTGTCTCATTGGTCAGAGTTGGATCACATGCCCACACCTGGACCAATCACTGGCAGATGCAAAGAGGAGGAACATAACTAGTTTTTGCCAAATATGACTTCCCCTCAGTTTGGACACATTGATGCTAGAAGAACCTCAGGGTTTGTTTAGCAAGAGAGGAGGGGGCATGAATGTGGGCTGGTGGCCTATGGGGATTTAAGTCCTGCCTGAGCTGTAGGGACTAAAGTTCTAACGGCTTCCTGCCTTTTCAAGTGCCCTGGGAACTCTCAACTTTGAGCCACGTGGAAAGGGAGGCTGCGCCATTTGGGGACTGATTCTTATACAATTGAGCATGTCTGAGACCTATCGAGAGGGGCCTGCCCATCCATATGAGAACCTCCTGGAAAGGGATCATCTAAAGGAAGAAGGGGCTGTTTCCATCACTGTGTCCACTAACGTTTATTTAATACCTACCGTGTTTCCCTGAAAATAAGACAGTGTCTTATATTTAGTTTTCTTTAAGAAAACACCATAGGGCTTATTTTCAGGGAATGTGTTATTTTTTTTAAGTACGGTACAACAATCTACATTTATTCAAATATAGTTAAATTGTCTTCTTCTGGAACATCATCATAACTCTCCAAACCCCGAATTCCATCCTGAATTTCTTGCGACTCTATTTCCTTTAGAACCATTGGCCCCAATCTCTCATGTTGAGCAATAGAGCTCTCATGGGGCAGATGAGAAGGGCTGCTCATCTTCTTTACTGCTCCGAGACGAAATGCATGGGTTGTGCAGATACGCTGTATAGCCACGCCCATCACTAGGTCTTATTTTCGGGGTAGGGCTTATATTGCTCAAATGCTTAGAAATCCTGCTAGGGCTTATTTTATGGGTAGGTCTTATTTTTGGGGAAACATGGTACTATGTGCCCGTCATGGTGCTAAGGGCTGGAGGCATAGTGGTGAAAATGACAAATGCAGAAGGAAAGCAGTTGTCACTCAGGTCACCCTTCACCCAGCACACACAGACTCAAGCTGCATCCAAGGGAGACGGAACTATATGAGAATGAGTGAAAGCTGTAAGGGCAGTTTTGGTACAAATGTGGTGACCACCACCGGCCCTGCTTCAAAGCCTGAATGAGAAAGCACAGATGGCAGGAGCAGGGACGGAGGGGACTTGTTTGTTTGTGGAGACCATGTGTGCACTGAGGGACACAGAGGTCTGAGTGGCAAGGCAGCGCCAGCCCATGCGGTGGGTGGCACACATTGGGGAGAGGAGTGGGCATGTCAGCAGGTGTTGGGGACCTGGCCCTGCCTGCAGCTGGTAGCAGGGCAGGGGTGGGGCAGGTCTCCAGGGAAGCAGATCCAAGAAAAAGGAAAAGAGCAGAGTCCAGTTGTTCACAAGACAAGCGAGACAGCCCTGAAATCCCCCAAAGCCAATCAATCTAGAGGAATTTAAGGGTGTGGGGTTGGAGTTACTTCTCAATCTGCTATGGTGATTATTGATGTGATCTGTTTTTACCCACAGATTTGTATGTGGGGATAAAACATGGATTTCAGAATTTAGAAGAATTAGAGGAGACACCCATCAATTGCTACTTACTCTACTCTGAAAATGCTGTTTCTATATATTTTTCTCTTTATTACTATATGAATGTCAAACATCTACAAAATAGAGAAAATAGTATAATGAGGTCCCATGTACCCATCACTCAGCTTCAGAAATTAACCACATGGTCAACCTTGTTTCAACAATATTAGGCCATTCTCTTCCAATATTATTTTGAGGCAAATACCAGATTTTATATCATTTCATCCATAAATATTATAGTATGCCTCTAAAAAATAAGTGCTCTTTATAAATAAGTATATATATCACTGCAATGCTATTATCCTATAAAATTTGAGTCAGTCTTCAATATCATCAAATACTTGATGAGTGTGTAAATTTCCAGTCTTCTAAATGCCACAACACCTTTTTACGATTTGTTTCAGATACAAATAAGGTCCACACATTCTATAATTTCCAGGTAATTCTGGGTTGAAATAAAACCCTGGACAAAATTGGATTTCTCTAACCCTACCTTATGTTTTAAGAAATTGCAATAGTGGAGTTTTTTTTTTTTTTAAATAAAAAAATCTTTCCAAGGCTATGTTAATCATTTAAAAGCCATTTTCATGGGTCCCCTATTTCTAGCCCCATAACTGGAAGCATTTGGCAATTTGACCACAGAACAATGTTGGCAGGGTTGGACTTCCCACTGGAGTCCACCCACGTTGCAATGTGACCCTGAAAATGCCACTCATCCTCAATACTCCTGTGAGTCCTAATTAAGTTAGAGGGTTTGGGGTGGGGGGCGGGTATTTACATACATAATGAGTGAGATGTGCACCATCTGGGGGATGGTCATGCTGGAAACTAAGACTTGGGGGGGGGAGGGAGGAAAGGGCATTTATTGAAACCTTAAATCTGTACCCCCATCATATGCCGAAATAAAAAAAAAAAAAAAGTTAGAGGGTTCAGCTGCCAAAACAGCCACCAGGGGTCTCCCGAGGAACTCGATGAACTTGAGCTTCACTGAAAAGCCAAGTAGGCTGCTTTATGCAGGAGAGACTGAATGTACCAGGTGAGACTGGGAGCCTCCCTCCCGCAGGTCAGCTTCTGCCAGCAGAGAGACCAGACCTCAGGGAGATGTGGCTTGTCCCCCACGGCTGGCTGGCAAAGGCCAAGGTTAGCTGCCAGTTGCCCTCAGAGGATTTGAAGGTTTTAGCCCTGCCCATCCCCCAGTGGTCACCCTTTCAGATCCACAGGACAGCAAAGCACATACACAGATGAGGCGCATTCCGTGCTAATCAGCACCTTGTACCCATGACTGTTCAACGATCAAGTAAACAAAGAGCTTTATGATAGGTGACAGCAGACATCCATAGGTGTGGACGGTTAATGTGAAGTTGTATACCTAGAAAAAAACATGAGCCTGACATCCTGGAGACCAGACTCTCCACTTGAGGTTGCAAGTCTCTCCTCACCTCTAAGCCTCATTGCTGGAAATTGAGTGGTTGGGGCAGAAGCTGCTAGCTAAGGTCTCCTCCTTTTCCGTTGGGAGTTTTTGTGGGGGCACTGTATTAATTCCCTAGGGCTGCTGTAACAACGTACCACAAACTGGGTGGCTAAAACAACAGAAATGTATTTTCTCACAGTTCCAGAAGCTAGAAGTCCAAATCTGAGGTGTCCAGCAAGGCAGTGCTGTCTAGGATGGCTCTAGGAGAGATTCTGTCCTCAGTGCTTCCAGCTTCTGGTGTTTGCTGGCAATCTTGATGTCCTTAGCTTGTAGGTGACTGTCTTCTCCCTGTAAGTCTTTACATCTGCTTCTCTATGTGCGTGTCTGTCTTGGGCCCAAATTTCCCCTTTTTATAAGGAAACTCATCGTATTGGATTAGAGTCTCCATTCCTAATGACTTCATTTTAACTGAATTGCCTCTCTAAAGATCCTACCTCCAAATAAGGCCATATTTGAAGCACTGGCGGTTAGGACTTCAGCATAGTTTTTTGGAAGCATACAGTTCAACCCAAAACAGGGACCGTGTTGTAGAAAAGAAAAGATAATGTTTGAAAGGCCTATAACGACAGACCCATGAATTGTGCATGCAAGTGGGTCATACCACCCTGAGGTTCTAGGATAAAGTTAGAAGTCTACAAAGATTCCATAAAAAACATAAACAATTATGTTGTAAGAAACTACATACTGTGATTTTACAGAGAAAAGTGGGCATTACAATCCAAGCAATCTCCATCACACAAATTACATTAAATTCACAACATTTGATTATTTCCTGTGATCATTGATACAGAAAATCAAATACAGACCAAAATAATCCAGATTTTTGTTTTTGCCAAAAAGGTACAATAGAAGTTGATTATTGTGCTACTTAAAAAATTATCCTAGAGCTCTTTCATATAGTAAACACTCAGAACTCTTTGATGTAATATATTAAATACAGAGAACTTTGTATATATTAAACTTTCACAAAATCGGATTCATACAAGCATTCATTACATAAACAAGGCCACCAACAACAAAGGGCTGTCCATTCTTTTGGGGTTTAACCAGAACACTCATGGCCCAGCAGGCACCGCTTCAGTTCCTGACACGGCTTCTCAATGAACAGAGTCAGGGCCAGCCCAGTGATGACCGTCAGCAAACAGTGTCCGGAGAAGAGATAGAACTGGAGAGGAAGAAGGGCAGGGGAACACAGTGTTACTCCAGAATTGCTATTGTGTTCAGATCCTACGGTGTGCCATCTGGCTAAATGAAATGCATCTGTAGGACAATCTGTGCTAAACAATAAAAATAAAATAAATAAAGATGTTATCCTGTGCTACAGCCCTCCTTCTTTCTCCCACAAATAAAACAAAGAACAAGGCTCTAAAAAAAAAAAAAAAAAAAAAGGAAAGGAAAGAAGGAAAGTCTTCCAAAGAAGCAAGTAGGTTGCTTTGTTGCTCAAGAAGAGAACAAGCTGTGGCACTGAGACACAACTGGCTGCGAGCCGGCTCACCATGTTGGTGTCGGTGTAGTGAATAAGTGTTTCCTGGAGCCCGTTGTAGAGGATGATCAGAATCGGATGCACCAAGTAGCAAGCGTAACTAATGCTGGCCAGGAAACGCCAGATGTCCCAAGAAAGCATCCGGTTCACCAGCCCTGGAAGGAGCAGACATTGATTCAGGGAGCCGCGATCCCCTCTCTGGGCCGGGGGAAGACACCCTGTCGTCACTGCTCCCTTTGGATTCGGCAACTAAGTCTGGGAACTTTTCCTAAGAAAGTCTTTGTGCAATAAAAATTTTAAGAGGATGTACCAAAAAAATAAAGCCTTCCTGTTGCACGAATAGATAGTACTAATATGAGAGAGATGCTAATCTTGAGTTTATAGTCGGGCTTACTTCCTTAGCATGGTTTCACCCCCTGGGCAAAGAATACTTCCCATATAAAACAAGGTATAGAGTCCTTGCACAGGGCTGGGCTCTGGGTCAAGATGTGGCCACAGGAGCCCCTGGCCTTGGGGATGAGGCATTTGACATTGCCGGGCCCCACACTTCATCTGTGAGAGGCTTGCATTCAATCCCCTTCTAGGTCCCTTTCAGGACAAATATTCTGTAACTTGGCATATGTTCTAGAACTGTGCTGTCCCAGACAGTAGCCACTAGTCACCTGTGGCTATCTAAATCAATTAAAATGAAATGCAACGAAAAATTCCTCTCTGAATAGGATTTAGTGCTATCTCTAGTGGGTTGCACAGTGGTCCTCTAAAAGGTATGTCCACACAGAACCTCAGAATGTGACCTTAATTGGAATAAGGGTGTTTGCAGATATAATAAAGGGAGAGATCTAGAGATGAGACCATCCTGGATTAGGATGGGCCCTAAACCCAATGATGAGTGTCCTTAGACAGAAAAGGAGACAGACACAGAGGAGGGACACAAGGAAGAAGGCCACGTGATGACAGAGGCAGAGACCGGAGTGACGAAGCTACTGGCCAAGGAATACCAAGTCTTGCCAGCAGCTGCTGGGGGCTTGGAGAGAGAATGGGACAGATTCTCCCTTAGAACATCCAAAAGGGACCAACCCTAATAACACCTTGATTTTGGACATCCAGCCTCCAGAACTGTGAGAGGACAAATTTCTGTTGTTCTAAGCCACATCAAAAAGAAAACTTTTATTTCTCCTTTGCACAAGCCTCATTCCACATGCTCAGTAGGGCATCACAGTTTGCTCAGTTGCTCAGGACGAGATCTTTGGAGCCATTCCAGACTCCTTTCTTTCCCTTGCACACCAGAGAGTGCTGTCAGTCTGTCTTAAAAACATGCCTCAAATCAGACTATCGCTCACTCCCTCCACTGCTAACACCCTCATGAATCTTCCCTCATCTTCCCCGTGAAACTCTATGGTAGATGTATTGGTCTCCCAGCGGATCTAGTGGCTTCTGCTCTCGTTCCTGCCACCATACAGTCCCCATACAACATCAGGAGTTGTCTCTTAACATCACAAATCAGGGAGGGATGGGGAAAGGGACGATGTTCATCAAACCTAAGTCATCGTTACGTTAGCCAGTTATTCTCGATAACACCAGCACTTCTCGCATTAGACTGGAATACTGTGATGTTTGCCACAACATTACAAATTGCCTCTGCTGGGCCAGGGGGAGTAGTTGTTTATGAGGCTCTGTGACAGTTCAGGGACATTGTCACAGGATGGCAAGAGGGCGTTAGGGCTGTGGTCATGTGACCAGAGTTTCCTATCAATGCAAATACATCTGTCAGAGGGAATGCAGCCCATTTTCTCTTTAACTTCACTTTTCCATATAAGGGAAAGCTTTTAAAATTAAAGTATTAAGGAACAAATCCCTCATCGTTATATTAAAATAGTGATAAAATTTAAGAACAATTGTAATCAACATCTGAGAGGGCCTATCCTCAGAAATGAAGAGCATGGCGTTGGACCTCATGTTGTTCCTGGGTCCCTGGGTTCATTTTCCAGCTCAGCCACTTGCCAGCTGTGTCACCTCATCTCCACGCACGGTTGTTCTCATTAAGAAATAGAGCTGGCCGGGCGCGGTGGCTCACGCCTGTAATCCTAGCACTCTGGGAGGCCGAGGTGGGCGGATTGCTCCAGGTCAGGAGTTCGAAACCAGCCTGAGCAAGAGCGAGACCCCGTCTCTACTATAAATAGAAAGAAATTAGTTGGCCAACTAATATATATAGAAAAAATTAGCTGGGCATAGTGGCGCATGCCTGTAGTCCCAGCTACTCGGGAGGCTGAGGCAGCAGGATTGCTTGAGCCCAGGAGTTTGAGGTTGCTGTGAGCTAGGCTGACGCCACGGCACTCACTCTAGCCTGGGCAACAATGTGAGACTCTGTCTCCAAAAAAAAACAAAAAAGAAAAAGAGCTGATAACATTCTAGGTCTACCTTGCAAGGGGCTCAATGTTGCCTGGATCCTGTGGGTGAAGTTTTCCACAGGGCCTGGTATACAGCACGCGCTCAATAAGCAGGAATTAGTAATCACTTTTCTCTTTAAGCTATGATCTCCAACTACTTTGCTGAGGCCAGCTGGTTTGGGTCCACAGGCTGAATTTAATTAGCCTGATTAATTCCCTGGAGTCTAAAGCTGTCCTGTCTCCACCTGGGTCCGCTTCTCCTCCTTTGGGCTTCTGGGGAACTTGGGGCCAGAACCTTTTCCGGATGCTCCCTGCCAACCCTTGTCCTGCCATTTGCTGGCACCCCAAGCACCCAGTTCCCACCTCATGCCAAATAGAGGAGAAAGGGAAGAAAGCGTCAGGCGACTTGAACACACATTTCTAATCTGGAGAAGATTCCTTTCTTTCCGTTCAAGCTCTGGATCTGCTTGGCTCCCTGCATGTTGGAAGCTTACTCAGTGGAAACAGTTTCCCCATTTTGGAAGGGGATCTTGGCAACTATTTAGTCTGATACCTTCAGATGGGGAAACTGAGGCCCGAGGTGGTGTGACCAGATGTCTTGCCCCCCAGCACTGGTATGTTTGTTTGGTCTCTTGTGACATTACTTTGCCTGAGTTCTCTTCCAGCTTCTAAACTAGCTTAATTGGAGGGGCTGCAACTCTTTCTTTCAGAACCTGCATTTGTACCTAAATCCATGTAAAAATCTACAACAGGCTATGTGGGATGTTTTCCCCAAGGATATAAACCAATCAATGTTTTTGAGTCACTGTGAGTCATTTATCCGCCAGTCCAGCAAATAGAAGCCCCTCTGGGTACGCTCCTTGTGTGTTAACTTTGTCACCTTTGCAGGAACAGCCTGCGATCCCAAGGGCAAAGGCTCGAGGGACATCATACCTCCGTAGCCTTCCCAGCAGGCGAAAAGGACCCAGCCCACGGCCACCGCCCACAGGGTCCGGTGGAGGGCCTGGTAGAGGGCCACGGCCACCGAGGAAGTGGCAGAGGCGTCGTCCACCGCATACGCCAGAGCGACCACAGCAAACAGAGTGGACAGGGAGAAAGTCCACCCCAGCAGGGCCTGCACCTGTGGAGAAAAGAGAGGTGAGTCCAGCCCAGCCCACCTGAGCCATTGTGTGATTTCTGAGATTTCCTCCTGTTCAGTGTCATTACTGTCACTTCAGGTCTTTATGTGTAAACCCCAGTCGCTGCTCAGATTTGACTAAAATAGAAGGTTGTAACTAGAAAGGGGCGGCAGAGGGAGATCGTTGTGGTGACAGAGTTGTGTACCTTGATTGTGGTGATCATGAAAATCTGTACACGTGACAAAATTGTCCAGAACCACACACACATACACACACATACACACATACAAAGGAGTGCATATAAAACTGGCGGATCTAAGGCTTATAGATTGTGCCAAAGTCAATTTCCTGGTTGTGATCTTGTACCATAGTTATGTCACATGTTACCAGTGGCAGAGCCAGGTGAAGGGTTTTGCAGCTTCCCATGACTCTATAATTATTTTAAAATGACAGTTAAGATAAAATCAATAAATAGAGTAATCCTCTAACCCACTTGTGCCACTCCTGATCTCCCATCCTGTCCCTTAACCAAGTAAGACTCTGTGATGAATTTTATCCTCCCCCGTCCCCAAATGTGAGGGCCTACAGCACACACCCCTGCCCGGGCAGCACCCTACTCAGCAGGGACAGAGAACGGTGGAAGGGATGGGAGAAAGGAGAAGTTTTCAATTCAAAGGATAGCTGCATGAGTTAAATCCTAATACTTAGCTCAGTTCAAGTTCGTAGATCTTATGTCATCTTACGTGACCATTTTAGACCCAGGCCTATCTTGCAAGGAGCTCTCTTACTTCTCTGTGCTCTGGTGCTCAAGCTGGTGTGGTGCTGCCTCACTGCACTGAACCGGCATCGGGTCAGTCCACTACCTTGGCTGAGACCCCTGCCCGAGTTTCTGGGTGCAGAGGAGGAAAGGCTCTTCTCTCTTTCAGCCTAGAATCCTTCTCACCCCCTTGCTTAGTCCTTGGCCTAAACGGGCCTGCGATCTCTCGAGATGCATCCCGGGCATCATGTCCTCTGTCTGTCCTTGCCCGCTTGTCTTTCCTCGTGGCGCATCCTGCTTGTCTCACTCCTAGCCCGCGGTGCAGGCCCCGCTTCCTCCAGCTCAGATGCAGTGTTATTTTCTAGCTTCTAAAGCTCTGAGTTTGGTCTACCCAACCCTTCCACCCTGTTTCTCCAGCTCCACTTGGGTTGTATTCCAGCTCCGCTCTTCCTGGTCCTGAGCCTGGTCCTCGGAGTGGTCCCCAAATGCTCCCTCTTCATCTTGGGTTTTCCCTTTTATTCACACCCATTTTCCCCCTGGGCCTTCGTGTAACCTGGACTCTGTCGAAGCATCTCTTTCATCACTCTGTTATAATCTACAATAGAGTTGTGCATTTCTGGGGAAATAGCCTAATTCCAACCTATAGAAAAAGTCACATGGCTCCTGTGTAGCCATTCCTTCCAGTGAAGTCCCATATCCTGTTCCTGCAAGGAGCAGCACAAGATTTGCCGAGGACCAGGCCTCTTCTCTGAGACATCTAGGTGAGGTACCCACAAAACCTAGGCAAACAAAAGTAAGGCCTAGTGAGGGGTTTGGGGAAGGAGTTGCATCTTAATAGCACAGGGAAATCCCTGGCCTTCCTTCTATTGAGAAGCAAATTATCTTTTATTAAGCCATGTATTAAGCACCTTCAGTGAGTCAGGATCTCAATCAGATGCTGGTGATTTGGAGGTGAGATGGGCCGTGCCTTCCAGGAGCGCACAGCCTATGGGATGGTTAAATGCGTTGCTGCAGAGTGAGAACCAGGCAGACTCCCTGGAGGCGAAAAGTCTAGGTGAGCCTTTGAGGCCGAAGAAGCGTGAGATAAAAGGGGGGGCAGGTGGGGGAGAGCTGGGGGTGGCACATTCCAGGCAGAGAAGGCAGCGTGAGCAACTGCACACGTGTGGGAATAGCCCGTGCGTGTGAGTGGTGGCCGTCAAAGGCACCGTGGGCAGGTCGCTATCACCGATGCACAGAGTGCAAGGCAGAGAGTGGCGAGAGAGATGACACTGAAGAAACAGGAAGAGCCATGTCATGGGGACCTGAGGGCCTTGCTGAGCAGATCCAGCCTTAACCTGCAGGTCAAAAGGAAGCCATTGAAAGGTTTTGCGTAGTTCAAGGACATGGCAAAGGTGTCGTTTTGAGTAGATCATCCTGAGAGGGGATCTCTCATCCTGAGAGGGGATCTCTCATCCTGAGACTGTAGGCAAAAAACAACTTGTGAAAAATCCATGCGAGAGATGAGAAGAGCTCCCACAAGGCCAGCTGGAGAGGGTAGGAGAGGGCGGCAGGAGAAGCAAGCAGTGGGGCTTGGTGGCCAATTGCACGGGGAGGAGTGAACAGCAGGAAGGAGGCATCCGGTTTCCAGCTTGAGCAGCGAGGTTGGAGTGCGAACCCGAACGACTGCCCACAAAGGAGTTAGAGAAGAGACTGTGTGCTCAAGGTGCACCCGAAGGCAAATGACAGCTTCTCCCCCTCTAGACACCGCACGTCCTGATTTGCAGGTGGAACCATCAAATCTGACCAAGAATCCTGTCTACAGAAACCATGGAGCGTGTGCTGTTCAAAATCCAACCCAACTCACTATCTGCTTCCAGAAGAGGGTCTTGCCATTGTAACCTCACTAGGCACATTTTCCCACACTGGTAGTTTCCTTGGGTAGGTACCAAGGCTCCTACGGGCAGGACCCCACGGGGTTCCAAACCTGTAGCTCCAGATAGGGAGCTGAGTGAAGAAAGCAGAGAATTAAGCTCTGGCAATAGAGAAAGTCCTTCTTGTTCTCTGGTATGAAGAGCCATCCGGAACACACTGCAGCTCAACACCCAGCAACCTGACTCTTCTGTCCAGATGGGCCACGCCAGTCCCAATCATACAGTAAGGCTTGGGGAAACCATACCTTGGTTTTCAGAATGTTTTCCTGGTGGTTTGGGTGCATGAAAATGCTTAGAAACACACCCACTAGGAACGGCCCGAATCGGCAATAGGGCTTGGTGTAATACTCCAAGAAATACAATGCAGCTGCATTTTCACTGCAAAACACAAGAAAATAAGGAAAAAGGTTATGTTTGATCTGGATATGGAATAAGGAATCCCTGAAATGTCCATTGGGGCAATCAGCAAATCCAGAGGTAGATTTGGTGCACATTTGCCAATTTCCTCAGTAACGATCTATGAACAGTGACCTCGTGATCCTGCCTTAGGTGGCAGCTGGCTTGTTCAAGTTCCAAATTCCCTGGGGCCCCTCATCTTGGATCCCAAGGTAATACGATGACTATGTTCATTTTAAATATGTAATTGTTTCTAATGGCTGCTGTGTCAGGATGGCTCTAAAAATGTAGCGCCCAGAAGTAAGCCCAAGGCTCCCAAGGACAAAGGTTGATCCTGGGGATGTGTTAGGATGCTCTTTCAGAAGTCAGTTGCCTGGGCCCCACCCCTAGAGACTCGGGTCCAAGGAGAGGCTGGAAGCATCGGTAGGATGTGAAAACTTCCCAGGTGACTCTAGCGTGCAGCCAGGGTTGAAAACTGCTGGGCAAGACATGCTGAGCCGCTCCCCAATCACCTGGGCATGCACAGATAGGCAGATGGCATGATGCAGGGAGGGCATGACACTCTCCTGGTTAGGAGGCTTAGGAGTAGTGACTGACGCATTCATTTTTTCACACTGTCCACCCGCTCACAAACTCATATTGAGCACTTCCGTGCCAGGCACAGTTCTGGGCTATTTTATTTCAAGGGGTCAGCAAAGGCTGCTCTGAGAAGGTGGCATTTGCACAGATACCTGAAAGCCATGAAGAAGAGGGCCCTGCCGAGATCTTAGATTCTAACAGAAAGGCTGTCCCCTCTAGGTTGCGGGAACAGCAAGTGCCAAGGTGCTGAGGGGAGCATGCTTGGCGTGGGGGTCCAGTGTGGCTGGTCCAGAGTCACCAAGTAGGAGGTGGTGGGGGAGGCCGGCCAGCCACTGGAGGAATCCGAGCAGATGAATGACATGAGCTGACTTTCATTTGTATCACTCTGACTGCTGCACTGAGAATAGCCATCCATACCTCACTGGGGAAGCAAAATAGCATGTGGGTAAGGTCCGAGGTTCAGTCACTCCTATGCTACCTACCAGCAGCGTGACCTGGAAGAGGTGACCCCAGTTTCTCCACTCAGCTGTGGAGCTTCTAAGTAGCAATTTGCCACTGGAGGGGAAACGATGCAGCCACGAGGGGGCGCTCCTTTCCTCTGGAAGCATCTCTATGGGCAGCGTGAGCTCACAGAGGACCCCAGCATCAGCACCATTGCAAGCTGAAAGGTTCAGAAGTTTGGAAGCAAAAATGCAATCATCTTTCCCATCCAGACCGAAAATTTCCCGCCTAGGTTTTCCAGGAGTCGATGGGTACAGGAAAAACGGCCTGACATTCAGCAGCCCTCCTGGGAGGTCTTGGCCGCAGAGGGGGCCGGCCGGGGAGTCCCCCTTACCTGGCTTCTGTTGGAGCCACCACGGGAAGTTTATGAGCCAGCGTGAGCAGAGCAGTGGCGGTGAAAGATGCCAAGAACAGCACAGCCCCGAGGAGGATGAAGACGTGTTTATTTCTGCAAATAAAAGAGGACGTGGAGAGGGGCATCCTTCAGTGTCTTTCATGCAGCATTTATGGACACAAATGGCTGGGAATCGTGACAATCAGAGGAGCTTCCCACGGCCCTGCTTTGGAGAGGCCGACGGAGGGCCGAGAGCTAGCCTGGGGCGGAGTACCCCAGGTAGCCTTTGGTCATGGCTCTTGACCATTCACTAGCTGTGCGACCAGAGCAGGGCCTTGAACTTGAGTTTCCACATCTGCACAAGAATAGCAATAGCATCCTCGCCTGCCCCACCCTGAAGCTTACTGTGTAGCTCAAAATGAGACCATGCTTGGGATGTCCCTAGGTCCCTTGTCACCTATGATACACAATATGGACACAAGTGTGGTTGATTTAGGAAAGAGGACTGTCCAAGCAGGGTAGGACACAGGCTGGACATGGCACCCACTCCAAGCACAGGGCAGAGTGGATAGAGTAAGAGGGGTGTCCAGGTGTTCACACCCACCCCCAAACCTGAAAGCTGGTAGCTCATGCGGGAGTAGGAATGAGGGATTGGGTAGTAGAACAGGGAAGTAGGGAAAGCCAATACAAGGATGTGCCATCAAGGTAGCCAATGCTCAATTCTTCCAGAATGTTCTGCAGAGCTCTATGAAATGAACCTCAAAACTGTCCTGGGGGATGAAAGAGGGAAGCCTTTTCCCACTGTCTTCTGTCCCCCATGGGTCAAGGGTGACCCCACACAAATTAATTCCTCCACACTTTGGGATCGTGCATGTGTAAGGCCAAGAGGGGCCTGCAGAGGTTCTGGGACAAAAGAGATTTGAGAGCACAGGCTCAGAGTGAGGCACTGTCTGGTTGGACCTGCTCAGAATCGTGAGGATTGGGACTAAGAGGATTGGGAGTGGCACAGAAGAAATGTCAAACGCAGGCATAAGACTATCCAGCCACAACCCTACCCAAATGACGCCTTTGACAGTCCTATTCCACTGCTTGAAGTTGCATGGTTCTACGTGAGGAAAGGATGACGTAGATACTATTCAGTTCTCACCATACTGACACAGGGAGAGAGTGATTTTCATCCAGTGTGCCAATTTTAGTTGAATGCTTGGAAAGAAGGATGAATCCTGGTTCCATGGTGCTGTGATTGACTAGTAGTGTCTGCTATGAGTATGGACGGGGAGGAGGGTATGGTAAGAATACTGTATATTTACTGTGAGTTTTGCCAGACCCTCCAGCTCTGTTCTCCTTGAATTACTGAGCTCTAAAAAGACTCGATTCCATTGACATTCTATTCAGGTGTATTCTCCGAAGGAAAAAAGCCCTACCTTTTATAACTCCCTCCATTTAGAAGCTAAATGTAGTTGCATAGTCACAAGCATGGACAGTGTTGGCTTTTAGCTGAGAGATTGAAATCTACCTCCCATGACAGCCTCTAGGAAAGATGCTGATGTAGGGACCAGGCTCCTCAGTCACAAGGACACTCAGGTGGGTTCCCAGCCAAGTCTGGAGTGGGGAGGTACTAAGAACTCATTGTCCCAGGTGGGTGGTAAACCACCCAGTTGGGCCATCCAACAAAAACTCACATCCACCCAAGCAAATATGTGTTTAACTTTCTGGGGGACTTGAGCCCAATCCCCAGCCCCTACTTTCAGGATTTAGTAGTCTCAACTACAGGCTCCACAAGTCTCCACTAGCTAACCATAGCTCCGCCATTTCAGTGAAACTAATCAAACTTCCTGACATAAAATGTTGTGAGCTGAATTGTGTTCCCATCAAAGTCATATGTTGACACCTAACCCCCAGTACCTCTGAAAGTGACTTGATTTGGAAATAGGGTCTTTAAAGAGATGATTAAGGTTAAAATGAGGTCACTGGGCTAATCCAGTATGACTGGAGGCCTTATAAGAAGAGGAAATTTGAACACAGAAAGAAGAATATAAGTAGACTCAGCCCAGTATGGTGGCTCACACCTATGATCCTAGCACTCCAGGAGGCCGAGGCAGGAGGATTGCTTGAGTTCAGGAACCTCTCATATGCTTTTATCAGTTCTATTTTGCCATAAGTTACATTTCTCCGCCAACTAAAATAGGACATTAGATTAGGAGACTGTTGTTCTGGAGGAAGCAGGGGGAACATAGGCCTTCCCCCTCCCTCCACAGCACTGTATGTACAGGTACCCCACCTGCCATCCCAGGACCTGGGCACTGGTGCCCAGTCTCCATGTGGCCCTGCCCCTTGGCAGAGGTGGAATTCAAAGGTAGAGAGAGTGGGGGTGCTGAGCAGAAGCAAACCCCCCGAGATCCAGGCCTCATCATCAATATCCACCCCACACCAGTACCTTCTGGAAAGAGTAGATAGAGAGGAAATCAAGGAAAGAGGACTGGCTGTACATATGAGGGACTCTCTGTGGACCAGGGATAGTACAGAGATGATGGTGAGCTGGCCGGCCCCTGAACTGGCCTAGCTGAGCAGAAGCTCACAGTAGGGGAGGGAGGGGGTTTACCCAGCCACCCGTCCCCAATCCCTGCAAAGGCTGGAGGGGCAAGAGGCCTCACTGCTTGTGCTCAGTGGCTGAGGACCAGGGCTACTATGTTGGAATCGAAAAGGACAGGAAACTGAGTTGGCACGTGGATTACTCATTACTGAGAAGCAAGCACTGTGCTAGCTCAGTAGTAGGATCTCATTTACCCTCCAAGCTGATGCGGAAGTGTTATTATCCCCGTTTTATCGACATGGAAAATGAAGAAGAGAGTCCGGCAACTCACCCTGGGCTGCCTAACTAGTAATTTACATTCATGATTTCAACCCAGGTCCTCTGATTCAGACTTCACTATACCAGGAAGCCGCCTCTGTGCTTCGCGGAAGGGAAGTCGTGGAACCATTTTTTTTTTTTTTTAATAATCCAAAAATATTTTACATTTGAATTGAGAAAGCTTTGTGTGTTTGAGATACAGATATAAAAAAGCAGATTTGCCTTTAAAGAAAATGTTCAATTCTTGGATTACATTAAAATTAGGATGTTTTTCCTTTGCTCCAGACACTTGAATGTTTGCATGAGGCTGGAATGAACAGCATCAATGGGTCAGACTGAGATTTAACTGTCTGCCCTGCAGAGGGCATGAACAAGTAGCCATGAAAAGAGACAAAGCTGGTCAACATATATTTGGAACGCAGCTCTGGCCCTAGTAATCAAGGACTTAAAAGTGAGGTGTGAAAAATGAAAAGAAATTACATATCCAAATAACAAAGTTTGCATTTTATTTTGTTTTATTATTAATATTCTCTACTGGCAGCAGTTAAATTAGATGGCTAGAGGACTGAATATTGATACACTCTTTAAGGGAAGTAATTTATCATTATGGTTCAAGAGCCCAAAAGACATTCATGCCCTTTGACCTAGTAATTTCGCTCAAGGATATGTACTCTAAAGAAATATTGAAGTTGGAGACAGTTACTATGAAAATATTTGTCAGACCATTAGTTACAAAAGCTTACAATTGGAAATAATCCAAGTATTTAACAAAAAAAGTGTAAGTAAATTACAGTTCATTCATGGAATGGAATGTTATATACACACATCAGACTTACGTTTACCTTAAAAATAAAATAATATAGAGAAATGCATGTGTCATAAAACTATTAAAATAAAATCACCAAAGCACATTTGCAGAATGCTTTCATGTATAAAAAGCTGGACAGAAAAAATATCAGAAGGATAAGCACCAAAATATTAGCAATGAATTCACCTCGCCATGAGTGACAACATGGGACTAGGGTGATTGTTTTCCCTTCCCTTAAACCTAATGTTTTCCAATATTTCTTAAATGGAACATATATTTTAGCAGAAAAGAATAATAAATCTCTTAAAATATGGCATGAATAATCTACAGACTATAAGTCTTTCCAGGAACTATTGAAGCCCTAAAGTGTTTCGAAAACTAACCGAAATTAAGGTGATAAATATCTCAGGTGGAAAAGCAGGCACACTGATATATTGCTGAGGGCGCTATAAATCACATCGTTCTTTCCACAGAGCAATCTCGCACTGTGTTACAAGCACCACAAAATTGTTCCTTCCCTTTGACCCAGGAATTCCACTCAGAAATCTGCCCCCAAGGAAATCACTGAGAAAAAGTAGCGCGTTCGAAGACATTCACTGCAAAGTCATTTATAATCATGAAAAATTGGATACAATCTAGATGCCCAACCATAAAAATGGTATGTAAATCCTAAAACTGACAGGTATGCAGGTTATGTCAATATGTGGAAATGTTTATAAAAACAGTTAAGTAGAAAAAGCTGGGTATTAAATATTATATGTACACACTGATGATAGTTCTGCAAAACACATCCTGACGTACGTATGACGAATGTTGGAGGATAATTTGGAAGAAGGTGAACAGTAGAGCATTTGGTGTTTCCTTTTCTGAAAAGTTAGTTTCATAAAATTTCAAAAACCTGTTCTACACAGAACTGGAGCCCTTTCTAAGAGTTCTGTGAAAGAGGCCGCACGAGGAGAGGAACTTGTCCCAGTTAGACTCACTTTCCGTGGATGAAGATGATCACTGGTATTGTGAGATGGAACTGGAAGTCGTTGGCAAGGTACCACGTCCAGCCGTTGCACTGAAAGGAAGAAGCAGAGGTTACTCCTTCCTTCCTTTACCGTGTCTGCTCCACACTGTGCGCCTGCCTGGACTAGGAGGAAGGATTTAGCAGATGGGTGGGGGGCATTTCCGTGGGAAGACAAAGGAAGTTTGAGTTAGAGATGTTGCCCACCCTCATCTCTTCAGTCCTTGTAACCACCCGGATGGCAGGTTTATTAGCACCATTTTTAAAAATGGAGATTCAAGGCCAGGCGCGGTGGCTCACACCTGTAATCCTAGCGCTTTGGGAGGCCCAGGAGGGAGGATCGATTGAGGCCAGGAGTTTGAGGTTGCAGTGAGCTATGATGACGCCACTGCATGCTAGCCCTGGGTTGACGGAGATCCTGTCTCAAAAAATAAAAGATTTTAAAAATGGAGATTCAGACAAGTTTTCTCTTTTGTTTCAAAAAAAGAGGAAACCGTCGTAGCTCATCTCCAGACAGTGATGGCAAGTGAACTCCGCCATGTTACAGGCATGGAGGAGGGCATTATCGTTAGGATGCCAGTGGAACTCAGAGGGTCGATGTTGTTCTCTTTTCTTTGCCTTGTCCCCACCCCAACTCTAGATGGAAGGAACGTGTTTGTTTGGAACCAAGGCCTGGCTTTAGACAGGCCTTGGTGGGGAACCCCAGAGTCCCCATGAATGGTTGACATGGGGTGGTCCTGCCAAAGCCACTGACTGCCCACGCTTGCACACGATGAGGCGGTTACCTGTGTATTTTCTTCAACGTGAGGGAGTTCCTGGGGGCAATTCTCTCCAGGGCTTGGGGGTCCTGGCACCTCTGCCTTCAAGGATCTAAGGTGGGCTGGTGACAAGTAGCCCAAGCCAGTGTGCGTCTGGGAAAACAGCCTAGACGATCCATGTGGAGCCCTGTCACAGACAGGCCCTCGGAGAGGCGGCCCTACCTGCAGGTAACGCAAGTCTGAGGACGCGTTGCCCACTTGCGGGCCGCTGTCTAATTGGCGAGGGGTTATATCTCATAATTAGGGCCCCGCCAAGCTTTGGTGATTCTCTTTTCGGCCTCGATTTTAAGACATATGTGGAATCGGTGACATGATTTAATTAAAGCGATTTCATTTGCTCCAAGTCTGTAAGGAGGAAATTGGGGCTTTGGGAGAAGCCACAACGTATACATATTTTGGATCTTGTTGCTCCAAACCAACTCTGCCAGGTCTGGCTTGAAATCGAGTAGAATGCAATATGGCGAGGGTGGGGTGCGCTGTCCCATCCCAGGACAGGCTCCCCATGCAGAGGTGAAGACAGTGTCCTCTCCCCATGGGGCGAGGCGGGATGGCCCAGGAACCACGACGGAGCAGGCTCCGCTCCCCTGGGATGCATAGCAGGATGGCCGGCCCCTCGTCAGCCATGGCCACCCTCCCCATGCTCTGCTGCTCACAGGAGCTGCCCCCTGCACAGACTGGTGTGGCCACACCCACCCCGCGACAGGAGACTGGTCTCCCGCCTGCAACCCACCCTCCCACAGCATCACTGTTACCCCAGAGAATATTCCAGAAGAAAGGGGACTGGACTCAGGGTGGCCCTTGGAAAGTTCACCAGTGAGACGCCATCTGCCCTTTCACAGCCACCCACGTGGGACTCACCGAATTCTGAACGGACACGAAGTTATTTAGCAACAGCAGATTTGTCCACCAAGCCCGCCGGCAGTTATCCCAGTGGAATTTGGGCACTTCCCAGACAGGTCCCCAGGGGACGAGAGCGAACAGGCCCACCAGCAGGCACACCGAGTACATGTGCAGAGGCTGCAGCCTGGCAGGAAAGAGCAGGGAGAGAGAAGGTGACTCTCCACAAGGGTCACCGTCAGTCCCTTCAGTGGGCACTAGGCGGGCAGGGATGAGATACCCTAAAAGAGGTTGCACTTTGTTCTCCCTGAGCAGATCGTTCTTCCCGCACAGCATTTTCTTTGCTTGGAACATTCCTTTACTCCCTTCAAGGTCCTGGCCAAAAGTCACCTTCCCTGACTGCCCTTCCCCAGGAAGCCTCGCTTCCTTCTTCAAATTATCCTTTGCAGCACTCATCCACACTGGCCTATCATATGTTTATTTGCATGCTGCGACTTCAGGTTGCACATTTGTTTATTGTCTGCCTCTCTTCACTAGAATGGAATCGGCACAAAGGAAGGCACTTTCGCATGGCTTCTTAAGACGCTGAGTCCTCAGGGCTTAGGACAGTGCCTGGCACATAGTGGCCTCCGATGGATACAGAACAAGCGAGTGAACAAGTGGTCGGTCCTGCTCCCAGTCCTCTTGCAGGTAAGCGGGCAAGGGATAACTCATAGCCCAGTGGTCCTGCCAGCATGCACGAGAAGTCAAAATGGCTAGGAGCGTGACCCCCTTTCCTTGGGGTTGCCTTAGAGAGGGTGAGTTGAAGCCGTGGGTTGGTGTCACTTCCCTCCATTTTCAACAAAGTTTTGTCCCAGATTGGACGCATTCTCTTCCTAGCTCCCGCTCCAACCTGCCACTCTCCCAGCGTCCCCCAGTTCAAGAATGGCAACCCCATCAGCCATGTTGCTCAAGCCAGAAAATTCCAGAGTCCTTGCTTTCTGCTCTCTCCACTCCCACCGCCAATCGCCAGTCCAAACCCTGTCCTCTTGCCCAGGGGCTGCAGTAATTTGCTCACTAGGATCCTTGCCCTACAGACCACCCCAGCACCCCATTGACACCCCATGCTCCTCTGCCCCCACCACTGCTCCACCTGCCCTGAAAAACACGCCTCACTCTTCAATCCCCAGCCGCAGATGTTCACTCCGAAGTAGGTTGCCCAAGCAGAACCCGCCACCGTGCCATTAGATCCCCTGCCCCAACCCCTAACTAGCCCATGTTGGCATTGATCACTACGAACCTGGGCCTGTATGCCAGTCCCTCTCCTCTGGAAACCCTCAGGACAGGACAGCTGCTTAACCCACTGCCACACACCCAAAATATACTCAAAGAATGAGCATTCAGCCCTTCCCAGGAGGTAAAACTTGGAGGAAACCACAAAGACCATGATGAAAAAAAATCAACAAAAGTCTATTCCTTACCTCATCCTCATTCTTAACCTATTTGAAGGAAAAGTTAAAAGGTGTAAATGACAACAGTAATCATGACAGCTTCTGCTTATTGAGGGCTTACTGTGCGTCAAGCACTTTTCTGAGTTCTTTACATACATGTATCTCGTTTAATACTCACAAGAATCTTATGAAGTAAGTGCAATCATTCTCCTTATTTTAGAGATGAGAAAACTCAGGCACAGAAAGGTTGAGATGCTTACTCTAGGTCACACAGCTGGGAAGTGAGTGAGCCAGAATGCAGGCTCAGCAGTCCAACCAGCGTCTGCTTGCCCACTCCATTTCACTCACCCCAAAGAAGGTTTCTACAGTCTCTTTGCTAGTTTGCAACAGTGTGGAGTAACAAGATGGGTTTGGACCAGAGAAGTAACGACACACATTCCTGACGGAGAACATCACCCTTCCTCCCTCACTCTCACCACAATGACCACTGGCCCAAGCTTCAACCAAGCTCCTCTCCCGGTCGTGTCTTATTTTATTTTTATCATTACTATTAGTGCTCCGACTTACAGGATCCAATTATTACTCATTTGCCTGCAAACAAATTCTCCTGTTGAATATGGATTTCACGAAGATCTGACACTATGTTTATTAAGATCTGCTGCCCATCAGCTGAGGAATAAGGATGTTTTTGCCAGCAGAAGATACCGGTTTTCACGGGATTTGTCCTAATAGAATTTGAACCATATTAAACCAGCAAAAATCAACTGCATAAGGAAGAAAACTCTTTCTTTTAGTTTATTTTTCTTTTGGAAATTCTTTCAAAAGGGGGTTAAAGACCGAAAATAATAAATCATTACATAGCAATAAGGAACATTGAGAAGTTATATAAATGAACCTACCTTATCAGGCGACTGAAAAAGTATCTGAGTATGACCTTGGGGGTTATTCCTTTGTCTGAATCCTGATGCATCTTTAAAAACGACCTTGCACTTAACCAACCGCTAAGAGAAAAAGAACAGTCACAGGAATTACTTATCAGTAACACAGTTCATCGGTTGATTAATTCGGTTGTTTCAATCAGGGTGGAATAAATGATGCTGCTGTAACAAAGCACCTCCAAGTCTTAAAATGATAGTTTTGCTCTGATACTTGCCCAGGGCCAGGTACCTTGGGCTCAGAATTGTCCTCACTGTGAGACCCAGGCTGATGGAGCTGCCACCGTCTGAAAGTTCACTAGTGACCATAGGACAACAGAGTTCTAGAGGGCCTAAAACCAGCAATTAAATGCTCTAGTCTAAAAGTGACATGTTTAAAGCTCTTAGCATAAGACTTTAAAGCACTTAGCAAAATGGCAATACCAGGTACCACTTGGTCAGATCTACTGATTGGCCCACTCCACCACAGTGGGGCCAGGAGGTGGAAAGTTGCCAAGTGCCTAGAAGGTAGAAAGACAGAAATATTTGGTGAACAACACTAATGACTACCACATTGGTCTTTTGAATAACAACATCAAGGTCTTCCATTTCTGTCGTAGCACATCATTTTCGAAGTACTTTTGCTAATGAGATTGCTTTTGCTTTTCCAGCCATACCAAACTTCTTTGCAATAAATGTTTGCCAAGGAAATGATTGAATAGATGAATAAACAGCCCTACTAGGTAAAAGGGGAAGATATTTTCATTCCTCCTTCCCTAACAGGGACAGTGAGACTCAAAGATTATTGAGTTGCCCAAGATCACAGAATTCTTAGCCAATATATCCTGATGACAAATTCAATACCCAGAATGTTTGCTAAGGAAACTGAGGTTATGTCTTGTAGTTCTCACTCAGTGGTGAGCACGTTTGTGAGTGAGTTTCCCAACCTTGTGACATTTATCCCAGTGATCCTTGTGGGTGTTTCCCTAAGGAGCAGATGTATTTCCTGTTGCAAAACAAAGCTGTGCGTGCTGGGCAGGACTTGGAAGGGATCAGGGAGGGTTGGAGAATGTCTTTATTCTCTGCCTGCCAGATTTTCCTTTGAAAAGCAGCGAGTTGGACTCATTATAATAGGAACAAAATTTATAAAGACATCTAAAAGAGAGTGCTAAGAAGTGGAAGTAGGGCAGCCAATTCTGATTCCGGCCTCCTCTTAATTTCAGGAAAGGAGGAACCAGGGCAGTCTTTTCTTTTCGAAGTGACCGACTCCCCTTCTGCCAGTGCGGTTGCTGAGCAAAGCCTGGGTCTGGCTGTGTGTGCCGGCATACACCGCCCAGCCTTCAAGTTCATAAAGGGAGGATGACCAGGCCTGGCAGGAAAACAGGCTCTGCGCAAGGTAATCAGTTACGAGGGGCTGAGATCCGGAGTCTTGAACAGACTGCGGCAGAGACGACCACACACTAGGGATGGATGAAACCAGCCTAAGAGCTGGGGAAGGATTGCAAAACAGTCACCAACTAGTCATTCTTTTTTCTTTTTTTTTTTTTTTGAGACTGGGTGGTGTCCTTTTTGCCTTGTTCTTGCTAGTCCCCTCTGCAGGGAATAGAGGTCTGGTCTTTGACCGCTGCCCATAAACAGACCTCCTAGCCTCCAGGGCTCCTGGGCTGCACCCAGCCATGCCCTCTTGGGAAGTCTGACAGCCAGTGGTTCCCATATCACTGCTGGGTTTGCTGCAGACTGGGGACTCTGACTGTGCCTGTCTGGGCTACACTCTGTTATCACGTTGGTCACTTCCTACCATGAACTGCTGCTCTCATGGATGGGCCTCAGCTCCTTCTGCTCCCAACTTTCTCTGCATTACCACAAGAAACTGTCACACCAGAGTCTTGAGATAAAACAATTAAGAAGTCATTCATCTCAACAACAGTTTACTGAGTGGTATCTATAGCTAGCAGGGCTTTGGGCTCTGGTGATATAGCAGTACACACACAAAAAAACAAAATTCCTGCCTTACATTCCAGGGGAGAGATAATCAATCAATCAATCAATCTATCAAAAGTGGCTTCTAGGTTGGGCGCAGTGGCTCACGCCTATAATCTTAGCACTCTGGGAGGCTAAAGCGGGAGAATCACTTGAGGTCAGAAGTTCCAGACTAGCCTAAGCAAGAGTGAGATCTCTCCCTTGCTCCCCCCTGTCTCTACTAAAAATAGAAAAAATTAGCCGGGCATGGTGGCACATGCCTGTAGTCCCAGCTACTCAGGAGGCTGAGGCAGGAGGATTGCTTGAGCCCAGGAGTTTGAAGTTGCTGTGAGCTAGGCTGACGCCATGGCACTTTGCCTGGATGACAGAGCAAGACTCTGCCTCCAAAAACAAAAAAAGTGGTATCTATAATATGTTAGATAAAGAGGAAAAATAAATAAGTAAATCAGGAAAAACTGAAGCAGGGAACTCTGGGTGGGTTCATTTTAAATATGGGCCACAAGGAAGTCTTTGCTATGAAGGTGACATTTGCAGGAAAACTCCAAGGAGAGGAGGGAGCAGGCCAGCAGGATGCTAGGGAGGTAAGTGTTGCAGAAAGGGGGTGGTGATTCGTAATCCCTCACTATTGCCCCGCCCAGCGTGGGAACCAGTGGTTCATACACTTTTGAATTTCATGGAACTGTGTTGTAAAATGGGTGAAATTATTAAAACATTACTGTTACCATTGTTATTGTTTAGCCAAAAACAGCATCTCCAGCATCCACCGATTTGTCCCTTTCTCTTCGGCCCTTCCCAACACACTAGTGATGTGTCCTGAATCCGTTCTCTCCATACAACCTCCCTTTGTCCCCCACAAACCACACAGCCCCATTCCATTCCTTTTTCCCTTAAACTGCACAAGGTCTTAAGAGAGCTGTCCACAGTCAGCGTCTCTACGCCCTGCCATCCTCACACCGCTCCTTCGGGCCTCGGTTTCTGCCACTCCACTGACCCTGTTCCTGCCAGTGTCACCAGAAGCCCTCTGGTTGCCAAATCCAACGATCATCACTTCTTTGCATCGTCAACTCCCAGAGCATTGGGCTGCACTGACCACACTCTTCCTCCTGGAGGGGCTTTCTTCTCTTGGCTTCCTGGTCCCTGCAGTGACTTAGTTGAGCCTCCATGTCACTGGCCACTCATTCTCAGACCCCTCTGTGGGCTTCTCCTCTTCCTAGCTCCTAAGGTTGAAATGCTGGAGGTCCTAGTATTCAGTCCCCATCTGTCATTCCGGCTCCTCCTAAAGTTATCAGATCCAGGACTGTGGCTTTAAATGCCTCCTATATCCCAAGGACTCTGAAATGTATGTCCCTTGCCTTGACATTTCCACTGATCTCCCAACTTGCACAGCTAGCTGCTCACCTGACCTCTCCATTCCCGACCCTGCTTCTCCTACAGTCTTTTCCATCTCAGCGAATGCCACTGCCATCTACACAGTCACTGAAACCAAAACCCAGAGACCATCCCCAACCTCTCTCTTCTCACACTGCACATCCATCAACAAATCTTCACAGTTCCACCTCTAAAGCATCTCTCGCATGTGACCTACTATCAGATTGTCTCTTGTTTATTTGTTAATGGCCTCCCACGCATGCCCATGCTCACTAATGGAAGCCCATGAGACTTCCTTGTTAGTTTTACCCATTGATGTATCCTCAGGGTGTAGAACTATGCCTGACAAAGACACATTCAATGAATGGGTTGGGTGGCTGCACGCACACCATCTGCCGTCACCATCTCCCTATAAAGGAAGGGACATTTTACCCAAAAGAGGTAGGGAGAGAACAGCACAGTGGCTACAAATATAGATTCTGGGTTTGGATCCGGGTCCACCAGGACTATCCTCCATCTCAGCTACTTTATCTTTAAATGAGGATTTCGTAGTGTGTCCACACAGTGGAATATTACTCAGCCATAAAAAGGAGTGAAGCGCTGATGCATGCTGCAACGTGGACAAACCTCAAAAACATCATGCTGAATGAAAGAAGCACAAAAGGCCATACATTGTGTGGTTCCATTTATATGCAGCATTTAGAATGGGTAATCCAGAGATAGAAAGCAGATTGGTGGTTTCCAGAAATTGGGGAATAACTGTTTAATTGGTATGGGATTTCCTTTTGGGGCAATGAAAATATTTTGGAACTAGATAGAGGTAGTTGCATAACATTATGAATATACTAAATGTGACTAAATTTTATACGTTGGTTAATTCTGTGTTATATGAATTTCACCTCAATACAAAAAAAGAAAAAAATGGGGGAAAAGGCCTGCTGAATGTGGGCCATCCAGCATTTCTCACTAAAGTGAGAATGGCAACACACGCATACACACGTCCCAAAACTAACAGCAACAAGCACACCAGCAGAGGAACACAGCTTGACCTTATTACCTGATCAGGAAAAATGTATCAACCCCGAGATAGAATGGGCCACTCCGAGAAGAAAGGTACAGAGGGTTTTTAAGCACTCTGGTTTTCCATTCAAGTACATTATCTGCAACAAATGTTAAAAAAAAAAAAAGTGTCTTTTTGTTTAATGGAAGAAAATCATGTGATTTCTTTTTCAGAAAAAGCAAGAAAAAACACCTTCAGTGTTCAGTTGTGTTGGAAGGGCTTTAAGAATCATTGTAATTCACTTAAAAGGAGAACTTGGACTGGGAACAAAAGGTGGTGCCCAAGGTCCCTAACTGTCATTCAAAGGCTGTGAGCTCCTTTTTGTTCCCACAGTGGCTGCAGCCCCTTAGACTGTTCACAGCATGGTGCAGATCACCCAGGAGGATTCTTCCCATGGGCCTGCACTGGCCCCTCCCGTCAATTCTGACACCCGTGTGTGGTCCCCTGCTTGGAGGGTACTGCTGTTATAGGTGGGAGGGCTTCAGGAGGGTAGCAACAGGGGCAAGGTCGAGAAACACTGATTTGGTACTAGGGCACCGTGCGTATTTCTGCTTGCCTATTTTTCAGGAAGAAAAAATATGTTTGTTCCTGGTTTCATTAATCATGACAGGAGGGAAAACCCAGCTCTCTGGATGATGAAAATGCAATACCAGGTATCCAGCTGGTAGCCAGGTGCCTGATTTATACCTAGGAGGAGTTAAAGGAGCCACTGGACACTGGCCTGGAAATGTCACTTATGGGTGGCCACGTGCTGTGTCTCCAAGGCAGAAGGCAGGCTGCTCGTGGGCACGGCTGCGGCCCCCCGGCCTCCAGCCCAACGTGATCCCAGCACACCAGAGTCTCTCTTCCCTGGCTGCTCCTGAGTAAAGGCTCTTTAGCCCTCCTCACCCAAAGACAGCCAGGCGGTCATCTGACTGGTGTGTCCTGAGATGATCCAGAGGAGACTCAAGACGCGGATGCCATTGAGTGCGGGGCAGGTGCCGCCTGGCGTCTTTGTGGTCCAGATGGCCGGCACGTTCTTCTGCCAAGAAAAGCACTGCAGAGCGTGCACCACGGCTCCTAGAAACCCTGCGCAAGAGCAGAGGTGTTACCGTCCACCCCGACAGCCAGACCTATCCACGACGCACTACCCCACAGTGAGAGCCAGAGAGGTCCTGGCAGCCCCCAGCAGCTCTCTGGCTCTGACCCTGGACTGCTCCGCTAGGGTCTCCAGGGTCGCGTCTCAGTGTATCTGTGGACTTCCATACTTGGGCTCCTCTCCCTTTGACTTTCCCTAACCTGAGGTTGGTAGCCCACAGGCCTTGCACAGAATGCACTGCCCAAGCTCAGACTCCAGGGATCCCGACCCCTGACCCCAGACCTGTTTGCCGAAGAGTTGGGGGGAAGGAAAACATAGATGTCAGTGAGAAACCACGTGATCCGTAGAGCCAGCATGTCCCTTGGAATGACATCTTTGGTATACTCCCAAGGACAAGGCACTTATGAATAATGACCCACATGTAGGCCAAGGTACAGGCACAAAAACGGAGGGGCAGGTGGCACAGCAGCTAAGGGTAGGGTGCAGGCCTAAGAGACACTCCTGCTTCTGAATCTGGCTGTCATTTATTAGCTCTGTGACCTCCGGCAAGTGAATTAACTTCTCTGTGTCTAAGTTTCCCCATCCGCAAAATGGAAATGGAAGGAGATCTTATCATCACAGGACTATCATGTAGAACAAATGGGATAATGCTTACATTAATAAATCACCTCGAGCAGAGGCCAGCCCACAGTACGTGCTCATGAGAACGCAGCTACTGCTTCCACTATTTCAAGCCCTATAGCTTTAGGCATGGTTAATACCATCTACTGAATTTATTCCCTTTATTGTTTTTTTTTCTGACACAGAATCTCACTCTGTTCCCCAAGCTAGAGTGCAGTGGCGTCAGCCTAGCTCACAGCAACCTCAATCTCCTGGGCTCAAGCAATCCTTCTGCCTCAGCCTCCCGAGTAGCTGGGACTACAGGCATGCGCCACCATATATATCCCAAATACATACATATATACATATGTATATACATATACATACATATACATATACATACATATATATCCCACAAATATATATATGTATATATATTTTAGTTGTGCAGCCAATTTCCTTCTATTTTTTTTCTTTAGTAGAGACAGGGTCTCGCTCTTGCTCAGGCTGGTCTTGAACTCTTAACCTTGAGCCATCCTCCCACCTCGGCCTCCCAGAGTGCTAGGATTCCCTTTATTATTTTTTAAATTGAATTTGACCTATCCTGAGAGCCAATTAAGTGGTTGCAATTGTGAAAGAGCAGCTCCAAAGCTTAAGCCGCCTCTAAGAGATTCCTGATGCCCTTAACACTGTGTGCACTAACAGGTTCTCACAGAATGAAAACTTACAGCCAAGCTCTGGCAATCCGAACCAGTCTCTTCAATTGAAGAACTTAATTACCTAACCTTCTGAAGCTCCAGCCATCCTATTTAGGAGTTTCTTGCATGTAAGTCCCTCATTGTGATTGTGTCTCTGCCTGAAGCCACAACACTCACCCTTTTCATTCAGGAGGATTTTCACTCACCAGGAGCTGGCAGTGAGCACAGCTCAGCCAGCAGGTACCTACACCTGATGCCACCTGGCTACCTCCCTGCACGACCCCCCTTTTCTGGTTTCCTGAGAAGCCACAGGCTGCCACGGAGAGATACAGGACCTGGGCTTTGCCAGGGTTGGCCGAGTTCTTTAACCTCTCTGAGCCTCAGTTTTCTCACTTTTAAAATAGGCATGATTTTTGGCAGGGTGGTCGTGAGGATTCTAGAACAATGTCAAAAGTCTGGCCCGATGCCCACCATGGCCAGCAAGCACTCGATACATTTTGTTATTATTTTTTTCCATCTAAAGTCTCCTCAAAAGTGAACTTATCCATCAGTGGTTTGTAAGTCCTCTGAAAATAACTGGTCTATAGGAAGACATTTGTAAATGGAAAATATTATAAACCATAGAGGCATGGGGGGATTGGATGAAATAATGCATGCGGTCACTGGTTCTCAAAGCGGGGGTCCCTGGGCCAGCAGGCTCAGCATCACCTGGGGACTCGTTAGAAATGCACATTCCTAGGCCCCAGTGCAGCCCTACGGAATGAGAATCTTTGAGTTAGGAGCCAGCGATGTATGCTATGACACGCCCCGCATGTGGTCCTGATGCATGTCAACATGGGAGCCCCGCTGGCTGTGACAATGCTTTAGAAGACCTCACAGCCCCTGTGGAGTTTTTGGTCATTAGCACTGCAAGGCCACCTGAGGCGACGGACCACGAGGCAGGAGCCCTGACATCCGGGGGGGCTGAAACCCATAGCTACGTATTTACTTCCTGGAAACGTCCTCACACATTCGCTCGTATCTTTCCCATCTAAATAGCAAAGGACGGGCTCCTGTAACAGGAAGCCACGCTCAGCTAACACACCCGCCGCGTCTCGCTCACAGGGGGTCTCGTCTGGGGTGGGGAGGCTGAAGTTTCAGTTCCCGACACCATACCAGGTGTGTCTGCCCTGAATCCTGTGGTCTAGCCCTGAAGTGCAGGGCTCTGCGGGCTGCCTGCCGCAGATGGAGGCAATGGTGAATTTGGAGGCCGTAGTCCCCCCTTCAATCGAGTTAGGAGCCCGTGGCACGTCCACGGCCTCCAGCTCTCTCAGGAGGTCAGCCCAGCCGAGCAAGAGGTGTTGGCAAACTCAAGCCCTCGCCCTTTCTCCCTCTCCCGGCTTAACTGAAGAGGAACGCGAAAAAGAGGAACGAACCCAGGCTGAGGTAAGTACACGTCATCTGATTTAATTCCTCCAGTAAATCCCACTATGTGGGCCTGTTTGACGCACGTGCAAACTGAGGCTCATAAAGGCCAGTCTGACCAGGGTCATCGTTAGCCATCGCGGCAAGTGTGACTGGGGGTGGCTGAACTCGTGCCCGCTCTGCCATGCGGACTGTGGAACTGTCCACGGGGCCACCAGGGGACAGAGAGAGGGGTCTAGACCCACATCACGTGAGAAGTGGTTGAGGGATTCTGAGACTTGGTGAGGCCCGTGTGACTGTCCCAAATATCAGATGAGGCTGACATAGCAACAAGAGAGCAGTTTTATTTTCTGGGGCCTTAGACACAAAAGCAAGGCCCCGGGGCGGAAGTGACAGGCGGCAGGGGCTGACTCCTGTCAGGAAGCTGACGGTGGGTGCTTCCGGCGCAGACGGGCTCTCAGGGAGCCGCCAGGCGGGCTGAGCTGTTTCTGACTCGGGGAGGGAGGCTGCCCCACGGAGCTCTAGGCCTTCTCAGCCGCTTCTTAGATTATGTTTACACAAACGCGTTTTTTGTTTCAGTTTTGGGGGCTTTTTGTTGGTGTCGCCGCTATTTCAGTTTTGCCTCAAGACCCGGATGGGATCTGAGAAAATCATGGCTGTGCCTTCCACGCTGGGCGTCTCCCACACTGGCCACTTTGTGTCATATTCAGACTCTGCTGGTCCATTCATTGAAGTTTGGTTTTATTTTTATCCCCCTAGTTGGAGTAAGGAAGGACATTTGTAAGGGCCTACAGGGGCTCCGCCAAAACTTATTCCACATGTTCTAAAGGTGTTTGCACGAACAGGCTATTTTTGTGAAAGAGATTCTATTAATATTATATTTGCCGTGCCAAATAGGCAGGTAGAAACGAAGGTCATTCTCTTCATTTTTCACTGAACACGACACAGTGTGACTCACTGAGAAGCAGCCTCTCGCTGCACGGTGCCGGGTTGTCTGTTTCTGGCTCAGACACGCTCTGCTGTGTGAATGAGCGTGTGTTGGACACTCGCTCACCTGGCTCCAATCTACATGTAAATCCTTTACCTCGGTGATGACACAAATCTTCCATGGGTCATGTGTGCAAATATGACTCTGAAAATAGATGTTGTGACCCTAGAATTGTCCCTTAGAGAATGACTACAGCGAACCCCCAAGTCCTGTCCTAACCTAGTCCTTGATTAGCACAACAACACACTGGACAATTGTACCCAGGAAAGAAAGCAGCATTTTCAGTGGCCTTGCCTGGCCCGGACGCACTGACGGTAAACAAAGACTGGATTGTAAGGAGCACAGATCCGGCCTCCACACTGACATTTAGAAGTCGCTGGGCATTCACTAGAATCCAGCACTGCAAGAATTATGTTCCAACTGCACACTCGTAAGTCACCTCTCTTGGGTGGTCTTAGTTTCATTAAAATACCTACTTTTTCCTCCGCTTGGGGCTTCCGACAGTGAGAGATAGGCCAGGCAGTGTGTCCGCGGGACCCTGTTTCTTTGTTCCCGGCTCCTGTCCTCTCTCAAAGGCAGGCTCCCGTAACTGGCCGAAGGTGCCCCACGTTCTGGTGACGTCCTGCGGTCTGATGCCCAGCCCCTGGCTGCCACGTACACAGTTCCAGCCAGAGGCAGGGAGAGACCCAGCAAGGTGATGAGCCTGCGGGGAGAAGACACACACAGCCAACTCTCATCTCACACGACACCAAACAAGACACAAACAGCCCTGTGCAAAACAAAATCACTTACTATTTATGTAGGTGAAATACTTATCAATTTTAAGGATGGAGAGGTAATGAGATTCTAAGAATAAAAATAATGAAAAAAACTACAAAAGAAAATATTAATGGGCCAGACGCGGTGGCTCACGCCTGTAATCCTAGCACTCTGGGAGGCCGAGGTGGGAGTATTGCTCGAGGTCAGGAGTTTGAAACCAGCCTGAGCAAGAGTGAGACCCCATCTCTACTATAAATAGAAAGAAATTAATTGGCCAACTAATATATATAGAAAAAATTATGGGCATGGTGGCGCATGCCTGTAGTCCCAGCTACTTAGGAGGCTGAGGCAGCAGGATTGCTTGAGCCCAGGAGTTTGAGGTTGCTGTGAGCTAGGCTGACGCCACGGCACTCACTCTAGCCTGGGCAACAAAGCAAGACTCTGTCTCAAAAAAAAAAAAAAAAGAAAAGAAAATATTAATGGATTGCACTTAACTCTTTGTAATAATTATTTTGAAAATCACAAACAAAAAGTCACCAAAATACTGAGGAAGATGACATGACTTCACAGGTGATGTGACTATGATATATAGAACATCCTTTATATATATCATGAACTTTAAAAATCAGTAAGAACTCAACATAGAAGAGTGGGTGAGAGTATTAATTTACAAAAGAAAAACACAAGTGCCAGATAAACTTAGGAAAGAAAAACCTCTCGCTACCAGTTTTTTAAAGATGTCAATTAAACCAATTTATTCACCTAACAAATTGGTTCTAGTTTTAATAAAGGTAGTGGCTTTCGATGCTGGTGAGAAGGTCGGGAAACAGACATGGATGTTTCATTTCCTACTAGGGGCAGGATAAATGAACTGTTCGATGATGAAAGGGTGATGACCCAGCAATTCTATTCCTATATAATTTATCCTAAGGAATGATCCAAGATGTAAACGAGAAGTAATGGGCAAGATGGCTGCAGTATTTGTAGGAGAGGCAATGCCTCAAATAAAAGAAACTAGTTTCTAGTGGTCACGTGACAGCTAGGAATAGGAATATTTTGGGACAGGACCCGTTTCTCAGTGGTCCCGAAACCCAATCATTTGTGGGTGTGGCCGGCTTTCCCCTTGAACACTTTTGCATTTTCTTGTTTGGCTGCTATAACAAAATACCGCAGACTGGGTGGCTTATAAACAGCAGAAATTTATTTCTCACAGTTCCAGAGGCTGGGAAGTCTGGGATCAAGGCGCTGGCAGATTCAGTGTCTGGTGAGGGCACACTTCCTGGTTCACAGAAGGCAGCTTCTAGCTGTGTCCTCACATGGTAGAAAGAGCTAGGGAGCTCTCTGGGGTCCTTTATAAAGGGACATTAATTCCATTCATGAGGGCTCCACCGTCATGATCTAATCACCTTTCCAAGTCCCTACCTCCTAATATTATCACACTGGGGGGTATGTTTCAACATGAATTTTGGGGGACACAAACATTCATATTACTCTGCAAACAGGCAGCACTGGCCAGACACCATTCAATGAATGAGATTATATGTTTAAATGCACTTGGTGAGGGGAAGTCGATAAAACAGGACCAACAGATAGCGTCCCTACCAGGCCCCTCCGATCCCCGTACTCACAGACACATGGCAGCAAACGTGTCCAGGGGGAACATTCCAGCAGCACATCTGGCCACACTCCCACCCGACGAGGAGGAAGAATTTATTGTAAAGAGAGAGAGGGAAGGGGCCAAAAATGAAGTATTTCTGAATCTTAAAATATCTACCAGGAAAGAAAAAGAGATTATAATATTTTAGTTTGCAATATAATGCTTTACATTTTCCCAAGTGTTTTCATAACTATGATTTCAAGACAAAATTTTGACATTGAAAAGAGCAGCCAGGCTTTGAATATATCTGATTTACAGAAGGGGAGTAATTGGGCACAAAGACACTGAAACTCATAGATCTAGGAACTCTTAGCCCGGCCAGGTTTTCCGGAATTCTCAGCCTGACTCTGAAATTCTTTCCCAGCACACAGCGCTAGGAATGACAAGGTTAAAAATCTGCCATTTCTGGCTCAAATCTATTTGTGAAGAAGTCCCCCCAAGAGAGAGATATGCAATGCAAGATGGAAAAATACGACGGAGGCCCACAGTCTGGAGAAAGGTGCCATCTGAAATTGACGCTAAGAGGCATCAACTTAGGGCATAGTTGATGGGGCACTGGGAGAAATTGTTTGTAAAGATCTTTCTGGTAAGACTAGGGCAGTAGTCTCAAACTCGGGAGCCTCAGAACTACCTGGAGGGTCTGTTAAATGGATTACTCTCTGCCTCCCCTGCCTACAAGCTTCTGATCCAGGAGACTGGGGTAGGACCTAAGCCTTTGCACTTCTGACAAGTTCTCAGGTGCTCCTGCTGCTACTCTGGGAGGACTCTATGAGAACCAGGACCAGGGGACTTCTAAAACCTCAGCAAAGTATGGGGACACAGTTTCCCCCTTGGTAAAATGGGGATAATAACAGTGCCTACATCATAGGGTTGTTGTAAGAACTGAATGACATAATATAATTGAAAAGCACTTGGAACAGTGCCTGGCATGCAGTAAGAGTTTAATAGATGTTGGGTCTTCCTCGTGCTGCCTCATCTCACCACACCACCTTGCCTAACTTGGATTCAGCGGCTCGGGTTTGAGTTAGCTTGCTGTGTGACCCTAGGCAAGTCCCTTCACCTCTCTGGGTCTCATTTCCTCATCTGTGTAACAAGGAAGGATGGGTTGGACACAACGTATTCTAATGTCCCTTCCACCTCCAACATTCATGGTTCCCATGAATCAGTGACCTGAGGGTTTCCGAAATGTCCAAAAAGGCAGCTGAAAGATGAATCATATGTGATTAATTGTGATTCTGAATTGTAACATGTGAAGGGTGGAAACAAGAAGGAGGAGTCATCCCTGCACCCCCATCCCTGGCCGAGAATGGCGATGCTTGCTCCAGGTTACCAGCAGGTCCCTACAGGGCACCTGGCAGCAGAGTTCCTCCTAATCCAATTCCATTTGCCCTGAACTGATGTTCCTCAGAGCCACTTCCCGTTAGGACATGATTTGAATCTTCCAAATAAACACTTCCACTGAAAAAGAATGTACTGACCCGCCAACACATGGCTGCTCCCCTTGGAAGTTCTATTTCTAATTTTAAAGGAATTAAGTATTATGCGTGTGTGTGTGTGTGTGTGTGTGTGTGTGTGTATCGACCACATCCTGGCTCTAAATCCTGCCATAGTAAATAAGTCCAATTGGCAGCCCATACACATTCAGTCAGCCTTAAGCATCTACACTGTGCCAGAGTCCAGGTCTACATGGGGAAAACGAAACTTTTATTGGAAACCTCTGTTGGATCTGTTTTCCACCCACTTCTCACCCCACCCTGACCTCTTCACTCACACAAGGCCAGCTCGGGCCCTCTCTGTAAACTCCCCCTTTCCCTCCCTCCCCCCACTCTCCATAGCGCCCCTGGTTTATCACACATGCCCATCCCTCGTGCTCGACGTGAGCCTGGACATTTCTTTCCTGACCCTGTTTCCGAAGAGCCGGCACGCATACTCTTCTTGCCGACTAAATTGTAGGTTTCCTGAGATGAGTGGCTCCCAGTTGTTTGAACCCCCGTCCCCAGCACAGATGTGTGATGTCTCCTACAAAGGCCAGGTATAAAATTGCTCAATACATATTTTCTGAATTGAATTGAGAACAGAAAATGGTATTCCATGAAATGGTTTGGATCCCTTTCGAATCTTTAGCCAGGAAGGCAATTCTGTGGGTAATTCAAGGAGTTAGCATTGCGAGAGCCCAGTTGTCTCGATCAACACTTGGGGAACCCCTAAGAGAGAGCTGTGGGGCGTCTCTTCCTTTGCAGAGCCGGCCCCGCTGTCCTACCGTGCAGCCTAGTGACGCTAACGGGCAGAGCAAGGTGGCATTAGCCTAAGAGAGCACAGGAAAGAGTTTACAGCTTGTTGCAAAGGGCTGTTAAACACTGATTCTAAGCAGCTCAGAACTCTTTGCTTTTGGCCACTGCAAACCAGGACAGTGCAATCATCATGAAATACTATGAAGTTTCTGATGGGACAGACTTAGAGCGAGTCCCTGAGAATGGAAATATGTCGCCCTTCAGTGTTGTATCTGAATAAAATCTGCCAACTCGGTTTTAATCAGAACTTTAAAACAAGCCCTTTCTTTTTCAGCTCTTGGTACAGCTTTTTTTGTCAGGTCGGTCACTTGCCTCACAATTAAACTTGAGTAGAATTTGTCTAATGTTTGCCAAGCACACTCTGTGTGCGAGGCCCTGGGCTAAGCGGCTGGGAGTCACCATCCGCGCCCCCCCCCCCTGCCCCCGACTCCTTGTTGTGTTTAAGGGAACTCAGATAATCTAGCCAGCCTAGGAGGTGGGTATTAGGTAGTGTTCTGGGTTGAATGTGTCCCCCACAAAAGGTTCAAGTCCTTAACTCGTGGTACCTGTAAATGTGACCTTACTTGGAAATAGGGTCTTTATAGATGTAAGCTACTTAGGATGAGGTTATATGAGGTTGGGGTGGGCCCTAAATACAGTCTGACTGGTGTCCTTGTGAGAGGGAACACAGACACAGGGAAGAACGCCACGTGTCAGTAGAGGTAGGGATTGGAATGGTGTGTCTACCAGCCAAAGAGTGCCGAGAACTTCTACAACTGCCACGCCCCAGGAGAGAGGCGTGGGACAGACTCTCCCCTCACTGTCTCCAGAAGGAACCGATCTCATCAACACCTTCACTTCAGACTTTAGTCTCCAGAACTGCGAGAGAATAAATTTCTGTTGTTTCAAGTCACCCAGGTCGTGGTCATTTGTTACAGCAGCCCTGGGAAATGCGTGGATCTTCATGGACCTTCAGGGAATTAGCCTGTAACTGGGCTATTCATAATCTTCACACCCAAGTTCAGTCTCAACTCTGAACATTCTAGTGTTGCATGTTTTTATTCTCAGGAATTCATGTAAAGTCTGTTGGGTGAAGTTTCATGACATTCTATGGCAACAGCTGCAGTACTTGGCCCTGTGGCCAAAAGCAACACGTTCTGCCCTGCCGGGTCTCTCCCTCCCCTGCAATACGGGGGTCGGTTTTCCTCGGCCTGTCTGCTGTAGGGTCTCGCTGCTCCCCTGTTTTGGGTGAGTAAAGTCTGTGCAAACAGCTTCCGCCTGGCATCGCTGAGCTGGTTGTCCCCGCATCTGTAGTGTATTGGCAACTCCATCAAAAAGTCTTAAGGAATAGCTGATGAATCCTTTCCAGATGGGGACCTTTCCCCCAAGGGCAGAGACCTCCGATTTCTATCTGCTGCCTCTGTGCTAAAGCTGGAGAAATGACTTGGCAGCGAAGACTAAATTCTGCTGGGACATCCGCCCACATCAGCTCAGCTCTCCCCTACCAGGTTTCCGCTTCCTCAAAGAGAAACTTCACCTTGCTTTTCTCCAAAATCTTCTTTCACGAAGCATCTTTTATCAGTAATTATTTCTAACGTTCCATTTTATCCTAATGCCAACTCTTTCTAGTAAGCTTAGCTTGTGTCTGAAAACTAGGCTAATTGATCAATCTCTTAAATAATAAGGACCATTGACTCATTAGACATAGGAAGTCACCTATTCTCTTAAAATGCTAATTTAATAATAACTGCCGGCAGGGCAAGGTGGCTCACGCCTGTAATCCTAGCACTCTGGGAGGCCGAGGGGGGTGGATCGCTCGAGGTCAGGAGTTCAAAACCAGCCTGAGCAAGAGCAAGACCCCATCTCTACTATAAATAGAAAGAAATTAATTGGCCAACTAATATACATATATATATATAGAAAAAATTAGCCAGGCATGGTGGCGCGTGCCTGTAGTCCCAGCTACTTGGGAGGCTGAGGCAGGAGGATTGCTTGAGCCCAGGAGTTTGAAGTTGCTGTAAGCTAGGCTGATGCCACGGCACTCACTCTAGCCTGGGCAACAAAGTGAGACTCTGTCTCAAAAAAAAAAAAAACCCTGCAAATTTACCTTTGTTTCTAGGATATTTATAGTACATACAACAAGAATGGAAATTTGAATTTAATTTATAACAATTTGTTGGGGTTTTCTTGCAATACATGAAATACTTGGCTGGATAGATAATGTACTCAAAGCTGTAAGATCATCACAAATTCGGAGGACAGTTTAAGGTTATTGAAACTAACTGCAATATCAACATTTTAAAAGAGAACTCTTAATAATGTGTCACGTTGGTTCTCATTTGGATGCCCAGAATAGAGGACACTGGTGGCCAAAATTTTAGGTTTTAAAGCTCTTCCTTAGAAAATTTTGAAAGATTCAGAGGAAGTCAAACCAGTTTCCACAGAGACTAAAAATTTATTTCTTCTGCATATGTAAGGACAGAGGGATTGTAAGGCCAGGCCACAGAGCGTTCCAGCCAGGCTGTGCCCACCCTTTACTGGACGGAGGAAGAGACTGAAGCTTGGGGTAATTAAGTGGTTGGCCCAGGATCACACAGCTGGGAGGTGACAACCAGGATCAAATGCTGGGCTCTTAACACTAATCCCTCACAATGCATTGACCTCACACAATCCTGGTTCAGAATGGCCTTGTGGGCTTGGCAGGTGACAGATTGCCACATGTGGGCCAGGGCACAGAAGGCTCACACTGTGGAAACCAGACACCACCCCCATCCTTCCTGCAGGCCTAACCAGGCAGCTGTGGGTGTGAGAAGACTGTTAAACTTTCAACTTTTATTACATAAAATTCAGCTCCTACCTCCTCCCCATTATCTTTCTCTTCCTTCCTGCCTACTGCATTACGATTCCAGCACGTCCCAAGCTCCCCCGAACTCCCCTATCCTCAGTTTATTGGATTGATCAAGATGAAAGGTTGGTTCAACCCTGAAGGAATTGCCTGTCTTGGTTCTAAGGAACTGGGGTTTTTCAAACTCTGTGCCGAGACGACAGTTCCAGCAGGTGTTCTGTCTGTACCTACCCAGCTGAGACATCACAGTCACGTCCTCTTCAGCACAAGAATCGGGGACACACACGCCCACACTGTAGTCGGCTCCATCCTGGGAAACACAATGCCACAGTGTCCTTTCATTTCAGCGTTCACAGCGTGTGTCATGATTATTTCTAGGTAAGGCCGCTGGTAATTAAGCAGACTCGGAGAGGGAAGAGCGGAGTGTTGAAAGAAGAAACGCTTTCTAACTTCTCAAGAGATGGCTTTTCCATTACAGAGTGGCACAAGCGAATTGCCGGGTGCATTAGATGTACCCACATTTAATTTAAAATATATCCAAGGCTTAATGTAGCTGACTATTTAAAAAACAGTCACCAGTTTTATATAATCTTCCCAGTGCCTCTCTTTTCCATATTAGACGTCATTAAGAGTTGACTCTCCTACAATTTTCAATACAATTTCCAAGTTGCCATTTCGTGATAGCAAGGCACAATGAATCAAGTAAAGATTTCATTAATAAATCAGGCCAATAATGAGAATGCCTGTCCCAATAAAGACAACATCAAATTATAAATGAAATTTTCTGGGATGGTTCTTCTAAACACATTAACTTGCAGGATTCTGTAGCCCTGACCTTTTGCTTTGATATCAAAACCATCAATCTGCTTTGAAAATGACATTTGTACACACTGATTAAACCCTCAAACAATCACTACCCCATCCCTCAGCAGGAAAAATGGAGCTAGGTGACAATCTCCCTGTCGCCACAGTTGTAAGATCATTCATAGCATTCATCTCAGAGAGCTGGGGTTTCTTCTTGTTATTTAATACAATTGTTATTAGCCAACTAGTAATGTCTTTTTCTTTTGGTATTATGTGCAACACATAAAATCTATCTTTGTGTTTAATAAGAAGCTGTGGCATTCCTAGTTGTGTTTTTTTCCCCGCTGAGCAGTAAAAAGATTAACATGCTTTGAAGATAGTGATCCCTGCAACCTTGGTCAACTGATTTAGTAATGTTTTCATAAAAGGCATGGCCCATCTGCTAGGATTACCTCAAATTTGGGTTTAGAGCTCTGTTTCTGGAAAAGGGGTTAAGGATAATGCATGGACTTCCTCTCTCTGGTATTCTAAAAACTGATGGTATCTTCCTCCCCCCCCCACCCCACCCACCCCAAGTAAAAGAAAAAAAAAATACTGATGGTGACAGTGTTCAGGAACTGCATTGTAACTTCCTTGGTTTGACCCACACTCTGCTGTACAATGATGTGGTTCCTCAACAGTAAGGATGCAGAGTAAGGACTTAGTCTGGGAGAACGGTGAGAGCCCTAGAAACCCCAAGGACAGGAGCTCCCTATTGGACTCCAGCAGCACTTGAGCGTGCTGAGGACAGAAGAGAGCTACCGATGAACTCAAAAAACATGTGCAGGATTTGCTATTGAAGTTGCTGGCCAGGGCTTGACCTTGGATTCCGCATGAAGGTCACCCAGAGGTCATGTCCCCCACACGATGCGGTAGGAGGAATAGCTCAAGGCCTATGTGGTTTGTGGACAAGTGCCTCATAGAATGCCCCACAATGGGAAGATGCTGAGCAGGTTTCTGCCAGCTATTTAAAAGTTAGTTTTAACTTTTTTGCAAAACATTGTAATCGTTTTTTGGGCTTTTTAATTAAGAAAAGCCATCGATGGAGTTGTATGTTGTTCCATACCATGCCATTCATTCATCCTTCAAGAGCAAGCATGTGGTGCCCCACGCTCACCTGCAGCACGTGAAGCTTGCAGTACTGCCCGCGGAAGCTTCCAGTAGGCGCGTGGGCAGAGAGGCACTCGCTGTACGATCCCAGCCTGTCTACGTTTCCGTTAAGAATATTGCTCCCAAGCTTCCCCACGGAGTCATACACTGAATTTCAAAGCGAAAGAAGTTTGCAAAATTAACTTCCTTGTGTCACTTTTAAATGAATTTATAGGTACTTGGCTCCGTCTTCTTAACCTATCAAACTTATATGACTGAAAAGGAAGAGAGATCTAGTTAGATGCCACTCCTGCATCTTGCACACACAGCCCCTGTCATGGTGGCAGACGGGAACAACGATGTGTTTTGCCTTCTTGTTGCTAGTACATGGTCTGTCAACTTGCTGAAAAAGATGGAGAGTTCGGTTTCCTGAAAAACAACAACAACAACAAATGCCAGTCTGAGCAAGAGTGAGACCCCATCTCTACCAAAAACAGAAAAATTAGCCGGGCATGGCGGTGCCTGCCTAGTAGTAGTCCCAGCTACTCAGGAGGCAGAATCAGGAGGATCCCTTGAGCTCAGGAGTTTGAGGTTGCTGTGAGGTAGGCTGATGCCATGGCACTCTAGCCCAGGTGACAGATCCAGACTCTATCTCAAGAAAAAAAAAAAAAATACTTTCTGAAGAGTGAAAAAAGGTAATAATATTTGGTGGCTTTTCTTTTCTGTCCACCATGCACTTCCAGGAAAAATAAACCTCATGTCTTATAAAAAATTGTATCTGCTTTTGTGGGACCTTACTTTGGAGAGAGTTAATATATTTTTTAACCTTAGAACAGAAAGGTGGCGTGATGGTGATGACGTTGATGGCACTCTCAGCTCTGCAAAGCCCCTCCATTGTTTGTGCTTATCTATGTCCTTTCTTCTTCACTTTCAAAATTTGTTTCCTTTCATCTCTATTCATCTCTCCCTTTCCCTTTCCCAAATTCCCCCCCTCCATATGTTTACTGTGTGTCCTCTCGTTTGTGAGTGTTTGCCTGTTGTATATGTGTATTTGTCGTTTGTATGAATGGTTTTGTGCTTCCAATACCGTTTCTACATCTGTTGCTCAGTGCGACGTTTTTACCATTTTATGACTGTAAGATGCACATCTAGTCCGGGGCTTCCCACCACAGCATAATAACCCATCACCACCTTTGATTTAGCTACTCCCCAGGTGACGGACCTATAGACGACTCCAACCCACACAAACACATCGTGATCAATCCCTCATACGTGTTCCTGTACAGAGCAGCGTGACGATTGAGCTCAGATATGTACCTGGGAGGGAAACTGCTGGAGCATAAGGCACACAAATGCTTGGTCTGCGTAAACCCCACCAGATTACTCACCAGAGAGACGGCCGCGGTCTGTATTCCCCCGGATGCTGGTTCCTATCTCTCCTTTGTACCGTCCGGCTTGCTAATTTGGGGCAATTCATGGATATAAAATGGTATCTAATTGTTGATTTAATTTCCATTTCTCCAAATGAGCCCGAGTAGTTTGTTAGTCATCCCCTTAAGTTTTCTCTTGTGAAACTTTGTCCTTTGCCCATTTTTTATGGATTTTTTTCTTTTTGATTTGCAAGAGCTCCTTATTATTCTGTATGCATATTGATCCTGTCTGTCTGAGTCCTTGAAAATATCTGCTCTCAGTTAGCTGTCAGTTCATCTATGGTGTCCTTCAATGAACAGAAATCCATACTTTTGGTGTAATCAGATCCATCAATATTTATTGATTGTGCTCTGATGTTTTCCTCATTTATAGGTCATGAAGATTTTCTAACATTACCTTCCACTATCTTTATAGTTTTACCTTTCATATTTAGATCTTTAATTCATCTGAGTTATTCATCTGAGCTTTTTCCCTTCAAAAAGTAGGCCCAAATATCCCAAAACTATCTCTAAATAGCTCTGCCTTTCATCATGGGTTTGTGGAGCAAGTTTCTTTTTATATCAAGATCTTGTGCATACATGGATCTGCCTCTCAGTTTTCTGTTTTGTTTTGTTTATTCTAGACAAGTCTAGCTCCATAACCTGAAGGGCCAGTGCAAAATGAAAATGCAGATCCCTGTGTTTAAAAACTATTAAGAATTTTAAGATGATGACACCTCAACCAAGCATGAAGCTCCTTTAAGAGTAGAGCCTGGTGTGACTACACAGGCGGCATATCCATGTAGCCAGCCTGGTTCCAGAACCATCTGGTTTTCATTACTGTGGATTTGTAGTATATTCATCAAGTGTGCTGCGTTTAGTCTTTTTTTTTTTTTTCCAAAGTTGAGCTAGTTATTTATAGACCATTAATCATGTATACAAATTTCAGAGAAAGCTTATTAACTTTCCCAAAACATTCAGTTAGACCATTGACTAAAATTGCTTTGGATTTATAGGTTATATGGGGTGGAAGGCCGGAAATCATTTTTATACTAAGTCATCATTGGATAACATACGATTTACACAAATCATTTTTTTTTTATATCCTTACTTATAATTTTACATTTTTCCCCTTGGTAAACTTAAAGCAGATACATAAGACAATTCCTAAATAATGTATAGTTGGCTATTTTCCATGGTGTTTTATTTTCAATGATATTTTCTAATTGATTGCTGCAGGTGTGGAAAAATGCTGTTGATTTTTGTAATTTGTTCTGGTATCTGGCAAATTTGCTGAACTTGCTATGCTGATTCTTATTAGTTCAACAGTTTTATTCCTTCTGTTCTCATCTTTATATTACTATTTTTTTTTCCTTTTCCAGTTTTGGAATTAAAGTTATAATCAAATTTACAAAGTTAAGTTGGGCAGCTTTCATACTTTGGGATCACTTGAGCCCAGGAGTTTGAGGTTGCTGTGAGCTATGATTACACCACTCTACTTACTCCAGGGGCAACAGAACGAGACTGTCTCAAAAAAAGAAATAAATAATTTTTTTAAAAAAGGCCTTGAGCTTTGTCTTATTGTTTAGATTTCTTTACAATGTAGATGGATTCATGTATCATTTATGTAATCGCATATAAACAAAACAAAAAGTTTAAATCATTTCTTAAATTCTTCGGTGGCATCCCATCATCTAGGGCAGGGCTCTGCCTGTCTTTTAAGAAAAGTTTTGTTGGAAGGAAGCCGAGCTCACTCGTTTACATATCGTCAGTGTTGCTTTCACACAGAACAGCAGGGTTGAGTAGTTGCAACAGGGTTGAGTAGGGCCAACAGTTGGCCCACAAAACTGAAAATACTCACTACCTGGCCCTTTTGAGAAACACTTCGCAAATATATTTTTTTTAGAGCTATGATTCTCAGCCCTGGTGGGCATTCGAATCACCTGAGACATGTTTTAAAAAATACCGAGGCCCTGGTTTTACCCTTGCAGAGGATGACTTAATTGGTCAGGGCTGGGGTTTGGGCGTGAATTGTTTTTCATAATTTCTCAGGTGATTCTCATGTGCAGTCGGGCTTGATTGCTCCGACCTTTAGGATTAATCCCAGACTCCTGAGCAAGGTTTAAAAGGCCCTCCATGAGGAGACTCACTCCTCTTGCTCCTCTCCGCCCTACACTTGTTTCCTCTGCTCCATAATACAGAATGCACCAGGCCAGGCCAGCGTTTGTCTACCTTTCTGCCTTTGTGCATAGAAAATGCTCCTTCCTATCTGCCTGGCAAATCCTCAATCATCCTTGAAGTTTTGGCTGAAGGATGGTCTCCCCCAGGAATCGTTCCAGACTCTTGCTTAATGTATCACACTAAAAGGTATGTCCTTATGTACCTGTCTGTCTCCCGTGTTTGGGAGGGGGAACGTGCCATGTCTTAATTCATTAATGTCTATCTCAGAGAAAGAGCTCAATGAACACTTGCTGAATTGAATTAAACTTTGAAAAGCTTAAGTTCAGATGCCCAAAATCCAGCTCCAAAAAGATATTTTAAGGTCCTCTCTGTGTCAGAAAAACCAGTAATAATTTTTAAAACTGGATGCATTTATTATAAATAGACTAAATGGTTTTCAAATTCCCTTCTTCATCGCTGACTGGGTATCCCAAACTCTGCAGCCTAAAGTTTAAAGGTCTGGAACTATAAGCATGGAAGGAGACAGAAACAAGAGAGATGGCCGGGCGTGGTGGTTCACGCCTGTAATCCTAGCACTCTGGGAGGCCAAGGCGGGAGGATAGTTCAAGGTCAGGAGTTCGAAACCAGTCTGAGCAAGAGCAAGACCCTGTCTCTACTAAAAATAGAAAGATATTAATTGGCCAGCTAAAAATATAGAGAAAAAAAAATTAGGCAGGCATGGTGGCGCATGCCTGTAGTCCCAGCTACTCAGGAGGCTGAGGCAGAAGGATTGCTTGAGCCCAGCTGTTTGAGATTACTGTGAGCTAGGCTGATTCCACAGCACTCTAGCCTGGGCAATGGAGTGAGACTCTGTCTCAAAAAGATACATAAATAGAAACAAGAGAGATGTCAGTACTGATACCGTCTATCCCTTAGGTAAAGCCCTGAAGGGCACATGTGGAAGGATACCCGATTCTTCATTTGAGAAGATTAAATTCTAGTTTTTTTCCAATTGGTATTTTGCTTTATAAACTGATTGCATTTGTGGTTGTCTAGCTGGGCATATTTTGTGTACTACATTAATTTTTAAATTGCATTTGCTTCCTTTCTGTTTATGAACTCAAATGGACAGTTGCCCTTTTCCAACCTCATCCTTAATGAATTTCTGTCAAAAACCTAGAAAGATGCTGGGACATGGGCACCATCCAAATCAAGATACATTTTGATTGTCCTGGGAGGAAGGAGTAAAATAAACCAGGGATTAATCACACCTGCCACTTCAGATCACACGGTAGTTGTTGCAAGGTTTCATTTTCAAGAGATTAAAAACAGCTCATCTCAATTTTGTGCTAATTGGCAGACAAATTTTCTTTCTCACATAGTGACAATGAAATGTGCATATTAAAATGTACAGTCGGTTAATTTCTGGGTTGGAATAAAAGAAAAAAGACCTTGGTCTATGGTCTTAAATTTTGAAATATGCATTTACACCATGGAGTTGAAGGTAGCGGAAGGTTCTGGAATGTGGGGCCAGAAACAAATCCTGAAATGATCATCATCAGTATTAACACCAAATGTGTATTAAGTACCTACCAGATTGCTGTGTTACACTGGAGATTTTTAAAAACTAGAATGGTACTCCCCGTATAGTTGAAGACACAGAACACACACGTCACGAACGAACCATCTCGTGCCAGAGATTCCCTTGTGGCAGGAAAAAGATGAATGTGCTGTCAATTTCATATCCCAATTCCTGAGGCAGGCTCACGCCAAACGCCGCCTGGCAGTCCCCCTTGTGTCTGGTCAACTATTAATCTTAGACTTAAAGAACAAGAATAGCGTGTGTATTTGTTTCCCGTGACTACTGTAACAGATCACCACAAATTTGGTGGCTTAAAACAACAGAAATGTATTTTCTCACTGTGCTGGAGGCCAGAAGTCCGAAATCAGCGTCACTGGGCTGAAGTCCAGGTGTCGGCAGTGCTGTGCACCTTCTGGGGGCTGTAGGGAGAGTCTGTCCTGTGCCCTTCCAGCTGCTTGGTGGCTGTGGCTCCCCTTGGTTTGTGGCCACGTCACCTGTGTGTGCATGTGTGTCACACCTGTGTCTGTTTCCCTCATCTAAGGATACATGTGGTAGCATATAGGGCCCACCCAGATAATCCAGGATAATCCCCACATTTTCAGAGCCTAATTTAATCACATCTGCAAAAACCCTGTTTCCATTTAAGGTAACATTCACAGGTTCCAGGAATTAGGATATGGATTTCTTTGGGAGGGGGGTGTGTTTTAGTCTGCCACGGCACAGATATTTTATAACCAGTGAATCCAGAATGTCACTGGAGCCCACTGTATCACCCTTTCTCTATTAAAAAAAAATTTTCTTAGTGTCAGCATCTTTTCTGTACCTAGCTCTAGCACCAGTAGCAGGCCTGGCCTTGAGTAAAATGTCCTCCAGACCGACAAGGGGAAAAAGAGGCAACATTCAGAAATGGAAAATAGAGTGATAACCAGTCCTCCACTGGCAACAGAAAAACACAGGCTCTGAGGGGTAGGGGGGTGCAAAGACTGGTGCTAGTCTGCCGAGTGACTGCCGCCTCACCTCCGGCAGGAGCCTCAGCCTGGCCCAGGCCTCCAGGAGGGAAGCTGAGGCACACAGACAGGAGACAATGAAGCCAAAAGGAGTGAGTGAGCCAAGCGGGAAACTCTGCATCGGGGCCACCAGGGCGGGCTGGGGGACTTGGTGTAGGAACCAGGGAAAAGGGGCTGGAAGGGTTAAGAATGTTTGAGAGCAAGAGTAGCTCCTGGGAAAGATTTCAAAGATGTGATGAGAATAGAGAAAACAGGAAATGAAAAGCCCTGCAGGCTGCTGGGGAACCAGGGACCTCCCTTCTTCCCCACATGCTGTCCCCAAGGAACAAAATGCAGGCAAATGTCGAAACCAACCGTGTGGAGCCTTGGGGGCCAGTACGCATAGTGATAACGCCATGTCACAGCTTCTGCCACAGGCCACCTCTGCACGCTGCTTCCCACTGGGCGGGTCTGCCACCTCTCAAGGCAAAGGAGTCCCAGGACCTGAGGCAGATTGGCTTTTATTTTCCATTCTAGATGACAAATGTATGCTTTTGATTCTAGTGAGAGGCCATAGCTCTTTGTTCTAGTTTCCTAGTGTTGTCTGCAATTTCCACAAACCGGGTGGCTTGAAACAACAGAAATTTACTCTCTCTCAGTTCTGGAGACTAGAAGTTCAAAACCAAGGGGTTGGCAGGGCTGGTTCCTTCCGGAGGCTCTGTGGACATCTGTTCTGTGCCTCTCCCCTGGCTTCTGAGGTTGCCAGCAATCCTTGGCGTTTCTCGGCCAGAAAGCACGTCACTCCAATCTCCGTGGTGTCTCCATGTCCAGCCTTCCTTCTTATAAGGACACCGATCATTGGATTAGGGGCCACCCCAATCTAGCATCTCCTTATCTTAATTTAACTATTAATATTAATATATCTGCAGAGACCCTATTTCCAGATAAGGTCATATCCACAGAAACCAGGGGATTAGGGTTTCAGTATATATTTTTTAAAACCACAATTCAATCCACAACACTAAGTGGGTATTGTTATAAATCATATGATATAAAGAACACGTGGGCACGCCGTGTTCACTTGCTTGGCTGCATACCGGAGTAGCAGACTGGGTGCTTACACAGCAGGAATTCGTTTTTTCACTGTTCTGGGAGCTCTGTCTGAAATCAAGGTGCTGCCAGGCTTGGTTTCTGCTGAGGCCTCTGTTCTTCTAGATGCTTCCTGGCTTTGTTCTCCCGTGGTCTTCCCTCTGTGCACGTTTGTGTCCTAATCTCTTATAATTATGACACCAGTCATTGGTTTAGGGCCCTCCTTACTCATCTCATTTTAGCTTAATTATCTCTTTGAAGACCCTATCTCCAATTATAATCACATTCTGAAATACTGGGGTTAGGACTTCAACATATAAATTTGAGGGGAACACAGTTCAGCCTGTAACATACATAAATTACAAAAAAAAATGAAATTTACAGTTGTCCTTAGTATTAATTCTACATGTACCCAGCTGATTCTCACAGGATGCTTTCACTGATTTGTTTCAAACTCCTGTACCTGTAGCAGATTTGTGATTTCAGTTGACCAACAAGTATAGTCCTGACGTGAATGTTGAATTTCTTTTTGTCCACCTTCATGAGTAATACAGATGTGAAACCAGAAAGAAGTACATCAGAACTGCACTCATCGGTCCATAATGTGTGCAGCTTTCTTGCCTAATCAGATGACAGTTTGAGTACCAACGAATATTCCCTCCTCATTTTGTGCTATTCATAATGTAATACTTATAGACATTATCTACTTTTAAGTTTAATTTGTACTCTTAACATTTTATCCATCAATTTCTTAAGTTTAGACTAGATAGCAAAGCCCCGTTAGCAATTGCTGACTTCTCTGGGGAAGATGCTCCTACGTGGCTGACTTCTAGCTCCCAAGGTGCTGACCTTGAACCTGAAGTTAGAAGGCAGTGTGCAGTAGCAAAACTAACTTCCACCACACAGACACAAGAAATGAAAATAGCTTCAAGGGCCGGGCGCGGTAGCTCATGCCTGTAATCCTAGCACTCTGGGAGGCCGAGGGGGAGGACTGTTTGAACTCAGGAGTTCAAGACCAGCCTGAGCAAGAGCAAGACCCCATCTCTATTATAAATAGAAATAAATTAGCCAAACAACTAAAAATAGAAAAATTTAGCCGGGCATGGTGGCACATGCCTATAGCCCCAGCTACTCAGGAGGCTGAGGCAGGAAGATTCCTTGAGCCCAGGAGTCTGAGGTTGCTGTGAGCTAGGCTGATGCCATGGCACTCTAGCTCAAGCAAGAGAATGAAACTCTGTCTCCCCAAAAATTAGCTTCAAGAGCACAGATAATAGCAAAATATAATAAAATAGGAAGTGATAAATGTTGACTATTTTATTTTTAATATAATTTATTTGTAAATGTGTGTGAAACTGTTTAACAACTGGCTTGACAATTGAACAATTGGCCATCACAAGCCAGCGTAGACAGGTTATAGCCCATTGCTGGGCCTAGGAATCAGAATTCTTTAAAGCCACTGCAGGTTTTCAGAATTGGGCCATTTCACAGGTGAGGAAACTTGTTGGGCAAGGTAAGGTGGCTTAGGTGAAGTCACCCGGCTGGGTATTGGCTTAACCAGCAGGAGACCCCAGGCCTTAGGATTGCCGGCCTAGAATAATGTCCATGTCCTGGCTCTAAAACTTGATTCGTTGACAAGAAAAGGACGATGAGGAAAGGGACAAAGTGCCTGGGGGAAAGTCCAGGGGATCAGGTAGAGAGAGAGAGGTTAAGGAGAAGGGAGACCAATAATCTCCATAAAAGGACACCCCACACGGGACCATTCTAGAACTGGAAATAGACGAGTGTTAAGAAAGAGGAAGGCAGTGAATCCCATAGTACTTAAAGAGAAAGAAATTGAGAAAGCATGATGAATCAGGTGGCAGGATGCCAGCGATCTTATAGGATTCGGTTTTTGTACATGATAAGAGATTGAATATAGGTTTCTGTGTATTAAGTTTAAAACAACAAACCAGGTGCACAGAGACCAGTGCTCTCACCTAGGACGTCAGCAGTGCGGAGGGGCATAAAATAAGACCCGAGAACCCAAGAGGGTGGCAAAATCAAAGCACACAAAAGTATCTGGTGGATTTTGTTCCCATTAAGATGCTGGGTGTGGGACTGTTGGAAAGCAAAGGGGAAGGATGGTGGAAAGAGAGGAACAGAGCCTCGTTTTAGAGGTAGATCACTATAGTCTTTCCTGGGATGTCTGCCTCCTTTAATCCACCCTACCCTCTGCCAGACTGAATCCAAATCTCTCTTATTCTGCAACAGTCACGGCTCTTATTCCCTCCTTCGAGACCAAATATCTGGGCACAAATTTCAAGGACTCTCTCTCCACTGTACTCCTCTGTCCCCTGCCCACTGTCTGAGCTCCTCGTATACAGCCCGCACCTATTACCATCTCTGCGCTAGGGATTGGAGGTGGCGTTTCAAAATGTCATCATGCAATAGTTCATGTATCAAATAGCATAAAGAATAAAACAAATGCCTGTGTTCTCATCACCAGCTTAAAAAATAAAACTTGACCTGTCACTTGAAGTTTAGTGTGTCCCAATTGCATCCCTGCCCTCACCACCCCCTCCAAGGCAACCCAGGAGTGGATGTGGAGCTTTTCATTATCGTGGCTTTTTAGCATTTGCACCACATATGTGGAGCCATATAGAGCGATATGGAGCCTTAATTTGCATTTGTGTAAACTCATGTACTGCAGAAGATATCTCTGTATTATTCCTTCACATTGGTACCGTGTTTCCCCAAAAATAAGACAGGGTCTTATATTTATTTTTCCTCAAGACATTCTAGAGCTTATTTTCAGGGGATGTTATTTTTTTTAAGTATGGTACAACAATCCACATTTATTCAAATATAGTTAAGTCGTCATCTTCTGGAACATCATCAGAACTCTCCAAACCCCGAATTCCATCCTGAATGTCTTGTGACTCTATTTCCTTTAGAACCATTGGCCCCAATCTCTCATGTTGAGCAACAGAGCTCTCACAGGGCAGATGAGAAGGGCAGCTGCTCATCTTCTTTACTGCTCCACGACGAAATAAATGCATGGGTTGTGCAGATATGCTGCGTAGCCACGCCCATTGCTAGGGCTTATTTTTGGGGTAGGGCTTACATTGCACAAATGCTTAGAATCCTGCTGGGGCTTATTTTATGGGTAGGTCTTATTTTTGAGGAAGCACAGTACACGTAGCTGTGCTTCATTCCTTTCGGCGGCTGGGTTCTGCTTTTGTTTTTTCTTGTTTCTCTTGTTGCCTATTTTAGGCAATGATAGAAAGTGCAGGCTCGGGAATCAGATGCTATGTATGGGCTCAAGTCCTATTTCTACCGCATACTTCAGGCATGGTACTTTACATGGCTGTGGTTTGGTTTCCTCACTAATTAAACAGAAATGATAATGATACTTCTCTCCCCGTCATAGGGCAGTAGCTAGGATTAAATGGGACAGCTCCTACACAGGCCGCAGAAGGGTGCCTGTCTCATAAAAGTACTCACTAACCACGGACTCTCATTATTTTCCCATCCACACGACTGCCAGGAAAACCACACTGAGAACTAAGGTCAGAACCACATGCTGTGCTCAAAAATCTCAGGGAAAATGTCAAAGCAACAATGCCAAGTATTTTCTGGTACAAAAGAATGAAAATCAGTTAAAACTATTACAATAAATTAACAGTCATCTGTCCCATTTATGTAAACCATTCGATCCTTTCTTGAACCATTATCTTGGGAAAAAATTTTTAACTAAAAAAGATTTTCAACGTTCAGGCTCCTACAGATGGAGCATGGTTGGTATGTGCCTAGAGCAACTTGCAAGGCAAATACAGCGTTAACATGGCTGTGACTAATGATGACAATATGTGCCACCACCTCACCACCAGAAATCTGAGCCAGTCATTGCACCTTCTGGAGTTTCTTGGCCACTGTATTTGGCTCGGTTTTGTCAGAATGTTCCCTATCAATATCACCAAGTGTTGTAGCAAAACATAATCAGTTTCAAAATGGGACTTGAAGAAGATGGCTATTGAATTAATTGGATTTATGTTTTCCCACCATTTCATTCAATACCAGAGCATGTAATCTAGTATAGAATGGCAACTGCTTCAGCTCGTACACTATTTTGCATTAAAAAATATTAGATCAAAGCTTTTGTTTATCATTATGATATATATTACGCTACTAAGTGTTTTTCAATACAAAGTAAATTAGTCATGCATTCAAAATGTGAGTGGAAATTGCTATGTTAGCTTATCTGGCTCTGGGAAGAGTGAGTTTTTACATTTTTCCTTGTTAGTGGTTTCCATCGGCATCAACAGTGAGTCATTCTCTTGAAGGAGAGGTTACCCCAAGGAAAACAATCTGATTTACTGCCCCTTGCCAACAGGAAGGTATGTGTCCCTTTACCAGTGAAAATAATGTTTGGGAAACTCACAAAACAAATTACAGCCATCCGAAGTCCATATCTCATGCAAAGAGGCTTGGCTAGAATCTCACTTCTTCCAGCTTGACCCGATACATTTACCAGCACACTCCTTCTAATTTACTATCAAACCCATAATAGGCAAGACTTTTTCCCTGAATAAGGAGAAAACTCATTATCAAATGTAGACTAAATGTCTAGAAAGAGAAACAAGCCACGCCATCTCCTACAACAGTGAAATGTTGTCAACGTCAATAACAGTGAAACGGCATCGTGCAATGTATAAACAATTCCCATCAAGAGGTTGGTCGTCTTGCTATTCCTGCTGGCTAGACTGGAGAACAGAGCCTTCTGCAGTAAAAACTCTTCCTCCCTCCTTGATTCTTGGCGCAACTTGTAAATTAAGGCTCATCTTCTCTATTTGGCTCTGTGTTTTTAATTCTCAAGAGTTTGTCTAGAATGCTCCCAGCACCAACCTCAGACTGCCCAACGGGCCAGGGAGAAACCTACTTACTTCTTAGAGCGTATTCTTTGGGCTTCACTGAATTCAGATCGGAAAGGAATTCATCAGTATCTTGCATGCACTTGAGAGAAATGTTTCTTGCAGGAAAAACAAAACTCAATGGGAAAGACAGCAGGCAAAACAGTAAAGTGGGGCCCATCACAGTCTCTTACCCCGCCAGGATACACCTGCTTTCTTAGACAAGGAGCTGTCTATTTATGAAACACTAGTGTATATAACGTGTTGGGGGTGAATGTAACATCGCTCACTTCTTAACAGGCAGAGAGACAAACTGCATCTCCTCTGCCACCTGCAAAGCAGCCGAGATGAACAAACCATGGAAACCAATTAATACACAACTTGTTATTGTAGAGTAAAATGTCAGTGTGCATGTGGGGGCCGCTGACCACCTGGCTTCCTTTAGTTATGCAGATTAACATTTCCAGCGAGATAAAGCTAGATGTTCTCTGGTTAGATTGTCTGCTATATGTCTCTGGGTTTAAAAAAATAAGCAGCAATGTTTGGTTTTTGCCCAAGAATGATGATGAATCCAAGTTATAAAACACTTGGATGAATGATAAGCAAAGATGATCGTCCGGGTAGGTTATGCATCTGTTAGTGCGTCTGTTGGACTTGGAGAGCGGTATCCGTGTGGGGGTGCTGAACTGTCCCTGGGGAAGGAAGTGACTACAGTAGGACAAGTATGCACACACATCCGCACAGGGATTAAAACGCACATCCTGACAAGGAAATGATGTGACAAAGGACCCTGGTAACAGTGCTCATCTACTTTAAGAAAAGATAAAATGTGTCAGTATGAATTTCTTATGATGTAAGTATTCCTCTTCCAGAAAGGCTTTCTTTAAATAGTACCCTCCATGTCTCCATTTAACATGTGATGCAATGTCTGCAGACCTTGTGTTCGCTGCCGGACCATATCTGCAGCTGGGAGTGGCGGTGACTCGGTTGTACCTCCTGCTGCCAGTTGGCTTCAGAGAATCTTCTAGCATCCCAGACCACTACCCTGTCTTTGTACACTCTGCTGTCTCTCATCTCTGTTCCTTTGGTCGTAGCGTGCCCTTTGTCCAGCGTGCCCTCCTCCCAGCCCATCTCCTCCTGAACGTGACTCCTCTCCTCCTACTTATTCTTCCAAGTGGGTGTTGGCTGTGTTCTTGGGTGAGGACAGCCTGCCCTCTCTGCTCCCCGATCGCTTTGCATACTCCTTTACCTCCCATCGAGAGTGTGTATTTCTGCCTCCCTTGCTGCTACAGACCGGAAACTGCAAGAGGGCAAGCACGGTGCTCTTTTTATCTCCCTTGCATTTTCTCAGAGGTACTTCATGCAGTGGTTAAGAGCCAAAGCTGTCACTAGCTGTATGACCTAGAGCAACTGTGCTGCCTCGTTGGCCTCGTGGGGGGGGGGGATGAGGATAATAATGGTCCCTACCTCTTGGAATTGTGAAATTTAAATATATTTAAAATACTAAAGAGAACCTGCCCCACTGTAAATACTCAAAAAATATTAGCTATTATTATCTTTGTTTCTACAGGCCCCTTACACATCTGGCAGATAATGTATGTACAAGGAGATACTGCTGTATCTGGCCTGTGGGAGACCCTAAATAAACAGTAGCTATTGTGGTGATTTTTGCCATTTTTTCTTGTTGGCTTAAAGAAAAAAACATTTAGGCACGCAAGCTGAAATAGTAAGGTACTGTTGAGTAAATAGCTTCTAGAAAAAAAGAACACATTAGATTCAAGTTACAAAGGGTATAGTTTTGAAATAACAAAGAACTTTCTAGTACCCCGACTACTCAAAGATGAATTGAACTCTTTCAAATGATATGAAGGTCTCCAGCCTTGGCGATGCTCAAATGTTGATTGAACACGGATGAGGGCGTTAAAGAAGAGATTCAAGCCTCAGATGGTTCTTGTACAAATTACCTTTAAGGTCTCCTCTAACTTTGAAATCCTCCAAGTCTGCATTCAAAAGTATTTTCTACTCTTAATGTGTTGGTGGTTATTACACCGCTCTGAGGATGTTGTCTAAATGAAGTAGAAATTGAGATTTCAATGCAACAACCACCACAAAAAATGAAAGATAGCATTCAACCTGGAACTACATAGAGAAAGCAACAACTTGTAGTAAAAAGAGAACCTAATTTGGCACCAGAAAGCAGGGTTTAAGTCCTGCGTCTCTCAGAAGCAGGATCAATTTTCCCCACCTGTGAAATCATGAACTCAGCCCAGCTCATGCAGTTGTTTGCAGTCTGAACTTAGAGCTCATCATACTAAAATATTATATACACTCTTGAGTTTTAAGCAAATGTTTGTTAGCATTAGAGCTCTCGATGGCAAGTGTATTTCTCTTGTTTAACTTGCTGCATTAAAAAGAAAAGTGGAGGGTTGATAAAACTAGAGGTAGCCAGGTGTGGTGGTGAGGGTACGTGTAGTCCCAGCTACTCAGGAGCCTGAGGCGGGAGGATGGCTTCACCGGGCTGCAGTGAGCTATGATTGCGCCACTGCACTCCAGCCTGGGTGACAAAGCAAGACTCCACCTCTTGGGGGGAAAAAAATTAGAGGTTTAGATAATTTGAATAGAGTTAGCCCTTTTTATCTGCTGATCTTTGCATCTGTGGATTCAACCAATGATGAATAGAAAATATGTGGGGGGGAAAAACAATAAAAAATAATACAAATAAAAAGTCAATATAGTATGACAACTATTTACATAGCATTTACATTGTATTAGGTATTATAAGTAATCTAGGGATGATTTAACACATTGACTGCCACATTAGAGAAAAATTTTTTTCTTGGGGCCATGGTGTTTTATTACAAAAATAGAATTAAAACTTTAAAAACAAAATGATCCTTTCTAATTAAATGAAAAATGTGTTATTTTCTATGTATGAATTATATGCAACTTGGAAAATAGTTCTCATGGCTCCCAAGGTGAAGAGACATGTGAGTTACATATGTTTCACAAGGCCCTGGGCTCAAAGCTCGCATGAGTTAAATACAACTCACATGGCAGTTAATGTGTTAATGTATACGAGAACATGTGCATAGGTTATATGCAAATACTACACCATTTTGTATCGGGGACTTTTGCATCTGTGGATTTTGTATCCTTTGGGATCCTGGAACCAATTGCCCTCAGATACTGAGGGAAGACTGTATTTATGAATGATTAAACAGAAAAATCTGATTCCCAAGTCAGTTGCTGATGTAGCATAGTTACTGAAAATAAGAATGATATTGCTTTTAGAATTCTATGTTAAATATTCCATCTTTTGTCAAACAGGGAAAAAATATAATAAGCAGAACCCATATGCCACATTTTAATCATTAGTAACAAAAACCACTTAAAATCATTGTAAAACACCACCTAGGGCAGGCACAGTGGCTCAGGCCTGTAGTCCTAGCATTTTGGGAAGCCAAGGCAGGAGGATTGCTTGAGGCTAAGAGTTTGAGACCAGCCTGGGCAACATAGTGAGACCCTATCTCTACAAAAAATAGAAAAATTAGTCAGGTATAGTGGCACATGCCTGTAGTCCCTGCTATTCAGGAGGCTGAGACAGGAGGATGCTTGAGCCACGAGTTTAAGGTTGCAGTGAGCCCTGACGACACCACTGCATTCTACCCCAGGAGATAAAGCAAGACCCTATCTCAAAACAAAAAACAAAAACACCAACTAAATAAGAAGGAAAAAGAGAAATCTGTCTTTGGGGTAATTAATAGCTCAGGACCCTTCTAACGTTTGTCCTAAACCCTAAGAAATATGACTAATCAAGTTTCAAGGAAACTCGGTCATTTTACAAAGATATTTGAGGCACCTGTTTTATGCGAGGCAGTTTGGCATAAAAATAGGACATGAAAATAAATCGTGCCTTCCTTTCCTGAAAGCACAGCCATCAGCGGGCTGGGGCTGTTATTTATGACACAGTCATTTTATTCAAGAAAGTAGCTATTGGAAAGGACAGGACATTAGGCCTCTCATCATCTGGCAATGGGTTTGGGAAAATAAGGATGGGTCTTTGCTGACAATAAGGACCAGCCTGCGAGGGGACGTAACTCATACCTGCCGCTCTTGGGCTGGAAAAGGAAAAAACATTTGCAGTGAGAGGAGATGGCAACTGAAGATTCGAAAGCAAGCAGAGCTCATGGAAGAGTTTAGAACAGTCATCCAGGGCATGGCAGACAGCGATAAATACTAGGGAGAGAAAACATGGGGCACACAGAGGAGGACAGCCCAGAGGGCGTGTGCTGTGGGGGGGGGGGAGGGCGGGCACAGGTCAGCAGGGGGTGGGGGGGAGGGAGGTACTCCAGCCAGGGAGCTTCTCAGCTGACTAGAGAGAAGTGGAGAGGTCCTCATGGGAACGACGCGGGGAAGAACATTCCAGAAGATGACTGATGTTGGCGTGCTGTTTGGATGGTGTCTTGTTCAGAGGGAAGCAAGAGTCTAAACACCATTGAGTCTTCATGAGACTTCAGTGCTCCATGGGTCCAAGACGGCTCAGTGATTCCTTAAAGGCAGACAGACCCCGTCACTCTGACCAAACAAGTGCAGTGCACAGGGTTACTCTCAATCCCAAGTCACTGTGACCATGGCCACTGTGCTGCTACCAGACAGATGCATTCTACTGTCCCTGCTCCTTTGTATCACATACTGGAGAGTCGAAGCAGGAGCACAGCTGCGGTCAGGCACTGGCCATACCACGGCTGCAGTGAAACGCCGGGGGTCAGGGTGAGTGGCCTTCTGACCTCTTGTACCCATCTCTCGCCAAGATTCATACGATGGCAGATCCCCCCCAACGCTGGAGGGGGAAGCTCAGATACTGAACTGGCAAAATAAATATCCATTATTACCCCTGCTCACCTTGGAAAGGTGGAAGAGGCAGCTCTGCTCTCTGTTGGCTCTTGTCAACATCACACCACCCTCTCCAATCAGATCTAGGCCTGCCTTGTTCTTTTTCAGAAAATAAATGAAATAACCAATCTAATTAAACCTGAGTTGACCTGCAGGTCAGGAAATTACTCTTGGGCTCAACCCACGCTTCCTGGAACTGATGGGAGGCGTAGTGCGGCGCACTCTAATTATGAGCACCCCTAGGTAGAAACACGGTCTTGCAACGCGTGGTGTTTAGAAACAGATCCGCTGTCGCAGGGCAATGTACAATTATAACTATAAGAAAAGCTGGGAAATATGCAGCTTGCAATAAAGCAGCAAAGCAAATTGAATAATCAGTTCCCTAAATACTGTGAAACAGCATAAATAGTGCTGCACGATGAGTCAGAACCACATAAATTGAATTTAGAAACTGGTAAAGAATATTTTCTGGAAAATGCTGTTCTGTTTCCTTGAGTAAAAATAGCCACTGGGGAAAGGGTACAACTCCAGGATAAACCTGGCGAGGTAGGTAATTAGAAAGAAAAGCTAAATGTAGAATCCGAAGTCCCGTGTTCCATCTGACAGCCTGCCTACAGGGGGTGAGATGCATGTTGAGAAAAGCAGGTGTAGGACATGCACCTGTGAAAGCACGTGGCAGGTGTGTGTGATCCTCGCAGCCTCCTACCCTGCACCCCAGATCCGTCATCCACCCTCCTCTGTCCTGCTTTTCCCGGCACGCTGACATCTACCGGCTTTCACTGTGGCTTGCTTGTCTTCTACCTTTTATTTATTAATAGCATTGGCCAGTGGGAGGTGTGGGCAGGAAAAGCCTTGAGTGTAAGGAGGCAGCTTCCCAGTAATCTCCCTCCTCACGCCCTCCTAGCTTAGCTGTGGTCCTGACAGTGGCTGCCACTGAGTGTCCCTGTTCCGTGGCTCTAGCTCCCCCCCCCACTCGGGCTTCTCAGGCCTGAGGTCGACTCCCCACTGTTGCTAGTCCCTGGGTGCCTCAATATCCCTCGTTCCAGCCCACAGCCCTGCATATTGTCCCTCCCTTAATTTCTTGAAAGTTAAACCTTTTCTAGTGTGCTATCTGTATCCTGCTGGGACCCTAATTGAAATAGGATCTAATGTTGGGCACCCCCAGATCTACCCTTCCAAAGAAGGCAGCCAATATAAATAAGCAAACTCCCAGGAAAACATAGGCTAAGATTATGAAAGTTTTGTCTAATGTATTGTCTTTACTGAAATGTTCACCAAAGCACATTGAGACTGTGGAGAGTGGGGAATGGAAGTGAAGAGAGAAGACTTGACAGTAAAGTCTTAAATTCTGCCTCATACCCAAACCATGTGTACTGAGGTTGGGCTACTCAGATTGGGTGGTTTGGAGGGAATGGTGACTACAGAATTACAACTGGCTAGCCTGGAAGATTCTAGTTGCTGGAAGAGAGGCTTTTTGCAGAGATATAAGCATTTATTGCTGTAAATTTCTGTCTTAGAACTGCTTTTGCTGCATCCTATAGATTCTGGTATGTTGTTTCCATTTTCGTTTACCACAAGATATTGTTTATTTCCTTTTTGATTTCTTCTCTGATATATTGGTAATTTAGTAGCATGTTCAGTTTCCACATATGTGTGAATTTTCCAAGATTTCTCCTGTTACTGATTTCTAGTTTTGTACCATTGTGTGCAGAAAAGATGCTTGATGTGATTTCAATCCTTTGAAATTTGTTCAGATGTTTTGTGGACTAACATATGCTCTATCCTGGAGCAAGTTCTGTGTGCATTGGAAGAATGTATATTCTGCTGTTGGATGGGGTGTTCTGTGTATGTTAGGTCCATTTGATCTAAAATATAGATCAAGTCCCATATTTTCTTAAAAATGTTCTATCTGGATGATCTAGCCATTGTTGTAGTTTGGGGTATTAAAGTCCCCTACTATTGTATAAACGTTTGCTTTATATATTTAGGTGCTTCACTGTTGGGTACATACATTATTTACAATTGTTATGTCCTCTTAATGAATTGACTCCTTTATCATTATATAATGTCCATTTTTATCTCTTTTTACAGGTTGGGTTTTGTTGTTGTCGTTTTTGGTAGAGATAGTGTTTTACTATGTTGCCCAGGCTGGTCTCAAACTCCTGGCCTCAAGCAATACTCGCACTTTGGCCTCCCAAAGTGCTAGGATTACAGGCATGAGCCACTGTGCCTGACCCATTTTTTATAGTTTTTGACTGAAAGTTGATTTTTGTCTGATATAGGTATTACTACCCCTGCTCTCTTTTGCATTTCATTTGCATGGAGTTTGCATGGAATATTTTTTCCCATCCCTTCACTTTGTGTATCTTTAAAGAGCAGTCAGTCTCCCACAGGTAGCATATAGCTGGGTCTTGTTTTTTTTTTTTAAATCCATTCAGCCACTTGGTCTTTTTATTGGAGAATTTAATCCATTTATATTCAAAGTGACTATTGCTAGGTAAGAACTTACTACTGCCATTTTATAATTTGTTTTCTGGTTGTTTGGGGTATACTTTGCTTCTTCCAGCCTTGCTGTCTTCCTTTGTGATTTGATGGTTTTCTGTGGAGGTATGCTGTGAATGCTTTCTATTTGTATATCTACTACAGATTGTTTTGTGCTTATCATGATCTTTGCAAAGAAATGAGTTCATGTTGTCATATCCCAAAGGCTTGCAATTAACTAGGTAAGGATGTGAGCTTCATAACTGAAAAAACAAAAACAAAGATTTTTCAAAGAAATCAGAAAGGTTCAAGGCTTCATTTAAGCAAAGAATGAATTATGCCTGAGTAGAAGCTTCCTTATTTAGAAGATGCTTAAGTGCTACAATCTGGAATCTTCATAACAACTGAGATTTGCCAAGTGTGTGTATGTGTAAACTAAATGGCATAAACAGCATTCCACATTTGGCAAACCCCTCTTTATTTTCAGGCTATCCTTTGGGATAGATGAAGGTTTCCTCTAAGTCATATTTTATCAAGTTTTTCAAGCACAATTTCGTTTTTTCGCCTTCAACTAGGCATTTAAAAAGAAGTGCTCATAGCATGATGGATATATTCATATGAATAATATTTTATATTTTATATTACTCTTGGATACCTGAAGCTTTCAAGAGGAAATTTCACTATTGGTCCAAGATCCTGGGATAGAAACTCCACCAGCCCACTGACACTGGTGAGGCACTCCCACCAAAGAATCAGGATGGAACAGTTGTTCTTTGGACTGTTTACTGCGGTAGGAGTTAGGAATTTGCAAAAATGTGTTTGGGAGGAAGAAGTGGTCTGTGCCATGTAGTCTAAGCCTATGTGTTACTCTTTCTTATTTTGTAAGTATTGTGTTTTTTCGTTTTTCTTTTTTTGGTCTGGTATCTATTTAATTTATTTTTTATTTCAGCATATTATGGGGCACAAATGTTTAGGTTATGTGTGTTGCCTTTACCCCGCTGCCCCACCCCCAACCCCGGAGTCAGAGCTTCAAACGTGTCCATCCCCCAGATGATATGCATCTCATTATGTATGTATATACCATCCCCTCCTCCCACCTCCCTGACACCCAATAAATGTTATTCCTATATGTCCACTTAGGTATTGATCAGTTAATACCGATTTGGTGGTGAGTACATGTGGTGCTTATTTTTCCATTCTTGGGATATTTCACTTAGTAGAATGGGTTCCAGCTCTAGCCAGGAAAATACAAGATGTGCTATATCACCATTGTTTCTTATAGCTGAATAGTACTTCATGACATACATATACCACATTTAATTAATCCACTCATTTATTGAGGGGCACTTGGGTTGTTTCCAGATCTTTGCAATTGTGAAGCTATAAACATTTGAGTGCAAGTGTCTTTTTTATAGAATATCTTTAGTTCTTTTGGGTAGATGCCCAGTAGTGGGATTGCTGGATCAAATGGTAGATCTACTTGTATCACTTTAAGGTATCTCCATATTGCTTGCCACAGAGGGTGAACTAGTTTGTAGTCCCACCAGCAATGTAACAGTGTTCCTATCTCTCCACATCCATGCCAACATTTATTGTTTTGGGACTTTTTAATAAAGGCTATTCTTTCTCACTGGGGATAAGTAGTATCTCATTGTGGTTTTGATTTGCATTTCCCTGATGATTAGAAATGTTGAGCATTTTTTCATATGTTTGTTGCCCATTATTCTGTCGTCTTTTAGAAAGTTTCTGTTCATGTCTTTTGCCCACTTTTTGATATAGTTGCTTGATTTTTCCTTGCTGATTTTCTTTTTTTTTTTTTTTGAGACAGAGTCTCACTTTATTGCCCAGGCTAGAGTGAGTGCTGTGGTGTCAGGCTAGCTCACAGCAACCTCAAACTCCTGGGCTCAAGCAATCCTGCTGCCTCAGCCTCCCAAGTAGCTGGGACTACAGGCATGTGCCACCATGCCCGGCTATGTTTTTTTCCTATATATATTAGTTGGCCAATTAATATCTTTCTATTTATAGTAGAGATGGGGGTCTCGCTCTTGCTCAGGCTGGTCTCGAACTCCTGAGCTCAAATGATCTGCCCACCTCGGCCTCCCAGAGAGCTAGGATTACAGGCTTGAGCCACCGCGCCCGGCCACCTTGCTGATTTTCTTGAGTTCTAAATAGATTCTAGGTAACAGCCCTTTATCGGATGTGTAGCTTGTGAAAATGTTCTCCTATTCTGTAGGTTGTCTGTTTGCTCTTGTGACAGTTTGTGCGGAAACTTTTTAATTTGATCAGGTCCCATTTATTTAGTTTTGTTGCTGCTGTGATTGCCTTTGGGGTCGGTCGTCTTCATGAATTCTTTGCTTAGGCCGATGTCTAGAAGAGTATTTCTAATGTTTTCTTCTAGAATTCTATAGTTTAACGCCTGTGATTTAAGTCTGTTACCCAGCGTGAGTTGATTTTTGTGAGAGGTGAAAGGTGTGGATCCTGTTTCAGTCTTCTACATGTGGCTATCCAGTTTTTCCAGCACCATAAGGATTCTTTTCCCCAGTGTATGTTTTTGTCTGCTTTGTCAAAGATTAGATAGCCATATGAGGATGGTTTTATATCTGGGTTCTCTGTTCTGTTCTACTAGTCAATGTCCCTGTTCTTGTACCAGTGCAAAGATGTTTTAGTTACTGTAGCCTTGTAGTATAGTTTGAAGTCTTTGTTTTTATTGCCTAGGATTGCTTTTGCTATATGGTGTCTTCTCTGGTTCCATATGAAGCGTAAAAGTATTTTTTTGTATCTGTGAAAAATGATGATGGTATTTTAATAGGGATTGCATTGACTCTGTAGGTCACTTTGGGTAGTATAGACATTTTAACAATGTTGATTCTGCCGACCCACAAGCATGGTATGGTGTTCCACCTGTTTACATCCTCTGCTATTTCCTTCCTCTATAATTATTATTTTGATGGCATTCTTCTTTATGCATTTCTGTGAATTATTTTTTCAAGAGATGAAATCTCCCTGTGTTACCCAGGCTAATCTTGAACTCCTGGGCTCAAGCAATCATCCTGCCTCAGCCTCCCTAGTAGCTGCAATTACAGGCATGCGCTACCACACCTGGCTCTGTTACTCAATTACTGATAAAACAAAAAATCACCCAACCCCATAGAAACAAAAACATATCTTGTGTGTATGCATGTATGTGTGTGTATATATATCTAAAACTCAATCTTCCCCATAGCCACCTCTTAATTTTTACTTCCATATTTATATTTATCTAAACCTTGAGAACACTTTAAGAAGTCACCTAAGCTTGAACTTTCACAGATCAGACTCCTCTGTATACCGCATTACGGAACTTTCTTGATGCAACCTCTGAAATGCTGCTTGCAACTGAAGCCTCTTGTCAAGCCTACTCCTGCTACCCTAGGCCGTCTGCATACTGTGTTACCACCATAGCTTCGTTAATTTAAACTTCATTCCTGTGACGGTCATTTATGCTGTTCAAGTATTTTCAGCTTTCTGGACATATAGGCAGACTGTACTTGCTGCCCTCGTGACAGGATGGGACAATGTAACTGGTTTGGGCCAGTAAGTTATGAGATGTGACATTGGTCACTTCTGGGCCGGAGCATTTCATTGCACTTTCCCTCTGCTCCAGTAACTGGCAACTTTTGTGATAGTGGGGTCATTGGGACCAGGAGATACAGACATGACAGGCACTGAATGTAAACAAGACATGTCTTGTGACAAGCCATTTAGACTTAGGGTTGTAACCAGGGCATAACCTGACCTATCCTGATAACACTCTCCCACCATGCATGCTAAACACTGCATCTGGTTAGAGCACTGCCCTGACCAATCCTTTAGGCTGTCATTCAAGGCCTTTTATAACTTGGCCAGAGTCTACTCTTCCAGCCTCAGCTCCCACTTCTATACTAAACAGAGTTAAATGGGCTTCCTAGGAATGCACTGAGCATGCCCCCTAGTATCCTTTCCAAGTAGCCACACCCAGCATCTATAACTAATGAAGCAGGGGCAGAACTTAGGTCCCAGTGTGGATTTTTGCTCAGCATTCATGTCTTTTACTGATGGCTAAGAACTTTCTACACTGACCTTTCCCCAATTCTAGTCCCTCTTTCTGGAACTTCTATTAAAGTTGGATCTTCTCATTTTGAGCTTCTTTCCTGCATTCCATCCCCTCCCTTATCTGTGTGCTGTATTCCAGGTTAATTTTCTCAACATCTATCTTCCAGGTCCCACAATTCCCTCTTCAGCTGGGCCACCTAGGTTTCTCCCTAGGGCCATATCACTGTGTAGTGGTTTTCTAATCTGGATTTCAGCCTCTTCATTCTTGGATTTCTGAGCTCTTTAAAAATTTTTTATATTGTGTCATTCCTGCACAGGGGCCATGATAATCTTTGTATTGTTCCAACTTTATGTGCTGCTGAAGGCAGGGCATTTTTTAAAACTTTCTTTTAAAAAGAAAGTTTTTAAAAGAAACTGGGCACTGGGCATTTTTTAAAACTTTCTTTTGCACTCAACTAAGCATTAAACAGATATTAATTTCATATTATAGCAAGCACTTGTATGCATTAAAGAATGAAAAGACTTTCAGGTTATCTTATAAAAGCCATAGTGTGCCGAAAACAAAAATTCTGTATCATGTTTTACACATACTTTTTATTTGTTGAATAAATGAATATTTATCAATATGTACATAACCACATAGAGCGAGCACTATATTTAGAGCAAAATATTTGGGTTCTAATATGCAAAGCCACTTACCAGCGATGAGGGCTTAGGCAAAGAACTTAATCTGAGCTTAGCTCCCTCAACTGTAAAACTAGGCTACTCGGACCTGCGTGGCCGACCACACAGGTTTATTGCAAGGTTCAAATGCAGAAACAATGAAAGTGCTATGAATACAACTCAGAGCAATACAGATATAACAAGTAACAGCAATTGAGTTTCAAGTTGAATAATCACACCCTCAGATGGCACCGATGGAGTCAACGAGAAAGTGACAATAGCTGATTACTAATGAGAATGAATATGGCATTCTTCTGAGTGGGAAGAATTCTGCAGTATCCTGTAGCCCGTCCCTAAGACTAATCACTTCCTAAACTTCATGAAGATGTCAGAGACCCACCACCAATAACTCTCTCACAGAAGCACAGGGCCAAATGTCCCACGTTTATTTACATATGAAATGTGTTTAATACAGTTATGATGATGTAGTGCATAACACCTGACAGCAGCAAGACCTTTTTGAGGAACTGAACGTTGACTACAGTATATCATGCAAGTATCTATATATACACAAAAGAATTTTTCTTAAAAAAAAAAAAAGTACAAAACATGTTCAGGGATAAATACAAGATATAAAATGCAAAAGAAAACACAAAACAAAAACCAAAAAATAGAACTCTCCCAGAGAACTATAAACGGAAGGGACAGAAGAGTACCTCTGCTGCACTTAACAAAGCAGAACTACTGACATGAAATATACTTACTGAAATGACGGAACTAAACCCAGGGTGGCTCAGTGCGTAATCTAATGGCCAATTGCAACACACAGGCTGCTGCATTGATAAGTCGGTGAAGTTGTGCATCCCAACTCTAAGTACCAGAACATTTGGCAGTAGCACCCAGAACAGGAAACATCAACTCTTTTGACAGCAAAGGGTTAAGTCAACTGAGATTTTTTTTTTTTCCTGTCAAGAGCCAGAGAAATACTTGATATTCTTAGTTGTGTTTCTGTAACAGTTAATAAATTACATGACAAAAAAAAACCTGACTATATAAATCTATTGGTCTAACTACGTATTTGTAACTTTTATAGTAGTCCAGCCCTTTCATAACTTCATCTCCTTGTGCTCTTATAAGCTGGCCTTGCAAATGTTGCCCGGAAAACGACTAAAATATTTTTGTTTCCCTTTTAGAATACCCTCGGTTTCCCATTCCTCAAGATGCAATGAAGGTAATAAGCTACATTCTTTCCTGGATTCCTGGCCTAAGTTTTTTACCCACTGTGGGGAAAGAGGCTACCTGCAAGGCTGCTTTAAATACTGAGTGGCACGGCCTGGAACCCGCCGCGCCCGCACCGGAGTGCAGTTGCGCCCCTCGGCCCGCACGCTGAGAGCAGGCACGCCAGGGCGGTGCTAAGACACTTAAAAGTTCCTAGTGTTTTTGAGACCCACAATTACCTATAATTTATGTAGTGAATTCTAAAAATTAAAAACACTAAAAAAGGCATAATTTCAGCCTGTAATTAGTTAACCCATTCAAATTCGTAACATACAAAATGATTTATTCGAATTCAGGAACTGCCCCTGTTACTAAGAACTCTGTTTTAAAGAAACAGTACAAAAAAGAAAAATTCTAACCCAAAAAAAAAACTCAAATGTTTTCCACTAAATACTGATACAAACATGTAACAAAGAGTATAAAAAGTTATTCCTTTAAATATATACAAACTCTTTTAAACTCAAATACTGTTTTAATACTTATCAAGGATATATACGACCAGGTGAGGGTAGGTGGAAAGAGAATATATTGCAACAGCCTAGACAGTACTGTTAACTCTATTATACTGTGAACTTTTTGTAACAAAAATGTCTTTTTTATTCCAATGTGGACAGGGATTTTCCTTATGGATCATCTGTGGCTATTTCTCAGCTGAACTCATTCTTTTGGATTTAATGAAGGCCATGCCGTGTGTCCGCATGTGAGTATTTAAGGCAGCTTCAGTTTCAAAAGTTTTTGCGCACACTTTGCACTTTCTGTCTGACACGGCGCCGTCGGGGGAGTCGTCCTCCGGGCTGGGTTTGTTCTCCTGCTGGCTGTCTTCCCCGGCCCCATTCTGCTTGGACACCGGCTGCGGCTCCTTCAGCTTGTGCACGATGAACAGGTGCCGGGACAGGGAGACGTGGGACGTGTAGCAGAGGCCGCACTCCCGGCACTGGTAGGACGAGCCGTCTGATTTGTGTTGAGGGATGTGTTCGTGGAACTGCAGCAGGTTTTCGGTGGTGAAACCACACACGGCACATTTGTGGACCTTGAAAACGTTGATCTTCAGCTTTTTCAGTGGTTGGGTGATCGCTCCTCTAGGAGGCCTGAACTCTAGAACTGGCTCTTCCAACTTCCGCTTGGGACTAGGAACCTTTAGGGCGGCAAAGAAAAAAAAAACAAAAAAACAAAGCAAATGACATAACCGAAAACCATCCTGCTCTACTGAGAATGTATCAGTTCTGACTCTAGAGCTGTTAGGAAAATGCAGGCTTTGAGATTTAGGGGGCACTAAAGTCGCATGTCTGCCGGCCCACACCTGTCCTCTGCTCCCCAGATGGGAACCACACGCAGCCCCTGGGGCCCAGCAGTGGACGAACAAGTCCCTGCCTTTGTGGAATTTATGTTCCAGTGGAGCTGGATGGACAGAAACAATAGAAAATCCACAGCACGGGAGAGCAAGCAGCAGGTACGTGAGTGTCAAGTGACATTTGAACAGAGGCCTGATGCAGCAGGGAGTGTGGTCCAGTCCCCAGGTAGGAGCAGGCTGGCCGGCAGAGTTTCAGGGAGGCTGGGACGTACTCTGGGAGAGATACAGGCAGGACTCTGCTTCTCCTCTAGGACAGGAAACTGCTGGGGGACCTGCCAGGTGTCCCCTTCAATTGTGCATTCCTTCCCCTGATATACCTATCTGCCTTTTCCCTCCTTCCCACTCTCTAACTCCCTACCCCAGGGACGCGTCCCCACTACACTCCATGGTCCATCACTCCTGCCCCATTCACAACCACCTTCACGTGTGGCCTTAACCTGAAGCCACCACTGCCCAGAAGTTCTTTAATTCCCTGAGTGCTGAGGGGAAGGACTGCATCTTAACGTGACACCAGCCTGACAGGTATTCTGATGAGGGTTTGCTCAGTGATCAACTCCTTGAATGTACACATGTGCTTTACCCAGGTACATTCTAGACACAGCACCAAAGACCACAGGGCCCCCCTCTAAATGCTGCACTGCGGCTTTCTTTACCTCCAATAACACCTGGGACACCCTATATGTGGGTTCCTATGTACATTGTCGCCTGACTAAAGATTACTATCTGATAAAAATCACAAATTTGTGCTTTATTTGGTACCTATCACAACCAATATATTGCCAATAAAAAAAAAATCTAGCTTTAATACATGCCTTTTGGCTAGGAGACCATTTCCATATTTAAAATTTTAAAATTCAAATATGCAAGTAGATCCCTGAAGCTGTTTCTGGAAGGATACAGGAAAAACCTTAAAAGATTACCTTTCCAGGAGCAAGATGAGAGGTCAGAGTGGGTGTAGAGGGAGATGAGCCCCTGCTGTTTTACACCTGTATGCATAGTCTGGATGTTAAAAGGTACGTAACAAAAGTTGCATGAAAAGAATGAGGGGTGAAGCGTGCCAACACAGCTTCGCTGTAAAGCGAGCGTCTGGGATGTCTCACCTTGGCGTCGTCTTTTATTTCTGCTTCCTCCTCGTTGGTGATGTCTGTCATCTCTTTCAGGTCGGGGTCCTTGATGCCGTGCATCAGCTGGATGTGCTTCTCCAGCATGAGCCGCTTGGTGAAGGTGCGCCTGGAGTCCGGGCAGTGCCTGCGGGACGAGGGAGGAGGTAACGCCCCTGCCGGCGCGACCGCCCTGGCGACCCTCCCCAGCACACTCAGGTGGGCCAAGGCAAAATAAGCCAATCTGTGAAACTTTTTTACCACTTTTGTTAGAGTCTATATAGGACCAGCCTCATGTGGTTCAGATGGAATATTTATTTTCTAGGTTTGCTTAAAGTATTACTTAATTTGTAATTCTAGATGGGTTTTCAAGTGGAAAATATTTCAAAAGTGTTCTTTACATTCCCTTGGAATGGTCATGACAGATGACACTTTAGCACAAAGAAATTGTTTCCCTGACCCTTCATGCTGATGTGAATTATTCCTGTTTACTCTGCAACGAAGAGCGAGCTTCTAGCCCAAACTCTTCGACACACAAAGCATGTGTGTGTACATCAGAGCACTCAAATGTGTGCATGCAGTAGATCCAAAATAGGTCAATTTTCATTTTATCTTGTGCAACAGATAGAAAATATTAATTATAAGGATCATTTTTCTTTGAAAAATAAGAGGCCAAACACAGGTTTTAAAAAAAGTTAATGACCACAGTGATTAAATGCTCTAAGCCAGACATGAAGAATGCCACTGGCATGAGAGGGTCGCTATGAGGTCTCCCGTGGTCTTATTCATAAGCACACTTGCTGACTTAAAAAAGGCTTCTGGGGATTTTGTAACGACTGCATGTTAGACACTGTCCACGGGGGCAGGAGCAGCACCACCACCAGCGGACAGGCGTGCTTGGGTGAAAATGGGGTTTAAGTTAGACCAACAATCGCAGCATTTTACTGCCTTACAGTGACGGCACAGCGAAGGAGTCAGCCAGGCAGGCCAGGCTTCCCTCCTCAGCCCAGGGCATCCTTGTTTTGATCTGGTGTCAATTCTCGCCTCACCAAGATCACCCCTAACTTCAGTTCCACTGAAGGAGAGTCTACCTCCCTAGGAAACTTTCCCTAACTAGCCAAGTCATCATAAACCCCAGGAATCTGACTGCTAACCTTCATGACCCTCCAGATCCGCCTTGCTCTGATCAGATATTCATGTGACCTACTGGCTCCCTAGCCTCAGGGTCCTTGTTCTGTCCACCCGCTTTAGGCACATGCTGGCTCGGTGGGTAAAAAGATTTTCCACTAATAATAAAACACATTGTGATCGACATAGATAGTGAAGTAGCTTGTGACTGTCCATTGGGGCCCGAGTTGACAGTGGCCCATGCTGTTGTCCCTTAAATTTGGTCTCAGGCAACGAGGTGTCCTGAAAACAGGCCGCTCTGCCTCCTGTGGCAGCTGTAGCTGAGGCCCAGCCTAGGACAGACTGGAATCTGTAAGTAGGCCCGGTCAGGGCTTCCTCCAAAGCCCTGAGTAACCCAACCAGCCAAATCGCGTGCCTGTACAAAGGCTGGAAGGCATCTTGTTTAACTGCTCACTGCAAATCAGTCACTTCCTCAAAAGTCTCAGCAATAAAAGATATGCCTCTGGATAACGAAGAGTATATACACAGATGATGTAAGAAAATGCACCTTAGTATTTTAAAGTGTGACCACCCAATCCAAAACCGTGTGCCAAAACCAGCTGAGACAATTTAAGAAACATAACCTGGAGACCCTAGCCAGCTAATGGTAAAATACGAAAACCCTTCGGGAGTTAGTTCCCACTGAACCCTCTCACTGCGCTCCCCGTGGGAACCCGCGACTTACGAGCAGGTGTACACTTTCCTGATGCCTTTGTGCTTGATCCGGTTGTGCCGGCACAGGCTGTGGGACGAGCTGAAGGACTTGTCACACTGGCGGCAGGGGTGTTTCTTCATTTGCTTTGTTGGGAGAAAAGAGAGAGAAGTCACTTAAAGGAATGAAAAGAGAAACATTTGGAAAAATTAAACTTCTGTAACAGTTTAAATAGCATTAGCATGGGTTGAACATCCCTAATCCAAAATTCTCCCAAATCTGAAACTTTCTGAATGCCGACATGAGGGGGACGAGTGGAAGATTCCACACCTGACCTCGTGTGACAGGTTGCAGTCAACAACTTTGTTTCACACACAACATTATCAATCTCCTGCTTAGATTTGGGTCCTATCCCTAAGATACTTCCTTATGAATATATAAATAGTCCAAAAATCTGGAAAAAAATCCGAAATTCGAAACATTCTAGTCCCAAGAATTTTGGATCAGGGATACTCAACCTGCATTTAAGAATACAATAACAAAACTAGAAGATTTTTAAAACATAGTAGAAATGCAGGGCCAGAGTAACCACGAAGGGACTAATTTCAGGAAGACAAGATACACTGTATCATAGGAGCAAAAAAACATATATTTTGTCACTGAAATACTTTTTGATTCAACACAAACATCCAAGTATTTGAAATAAAACATTACATTTCTTTTGCAAAAGAGTTACTTTTATTTTTCTTCCCTAGAATTCAGGAAGCAAAAGGAGTTACTTTTTAAAAGAAGACAAACTAGTATTTCAGTAAGTACCAAATAAAGCCATTACTTTGTTGTATACAGAATATGCCGTCTTATCCAGTGTGCCCTGTTAAATTTCTGGGTAGTTTTAAACATTTTAAAACCTTAAGGATTAAGTATCAAATAATTATTAAGGAGTTTTCTAAAAGACCTTTTCATTAATACTATTTGATTAAAGCTACTTTAAGGAGGCTGCCTGTTGGTTTATCTGGGGAAGTGTGTATACAAACTATCAAGCAAGCAAGCCTAACTTTTTTTCCCCTCATATTTAAAAGTTTCCCACACTCTGGCTAAGACATAACTCAGCCAATGTATTTCCATACAGAACCTTTGAAGTAAATTAGCAGCTTAACTTTAAAACAAATTCTATGGGTATGACATGTGTAGCAGTCTGGAACTGAACAAATGTCATATCACTAGGAAATTAAATCAAAGAGCTGTCACAGCCTCATGAATGAAACAAAAGTTGGCTCAACCTTCATTAAAAATAAGGCTGAAGTAAGAGTAAGTTCTCATGTGAGATAAAGTTACATACAACTTTTGGCAGTAAGAACAAGTCAGTCAACAATTGCAGGCTAAATGATGTAAGACAGATTTTTAAAAATTTTACAATTATTTTTCCACTAATGACCTGACAAACATTGTCCTTATTCAAACTGGTAGGCAAATCTGAGTGGCGCTGAGAGTCTGGCTCTACAGCACCAGAGATGGGCTGACACCTTGTCTCTGCCACCACCAAGCACGGGACCTGTGGAAGGTGAGTTGACCTCCATGACCTCCACTCCCTCAAGCGGGGAGGCGGCTCACGCCTGTAATCCTAGCATTCTGGGAGGCCGAGGTGGATCGCTGAAGGTCAGAACTTCGAAACCAGCCTGAGCAAGAGTGAGACCCCGTCTCTACTATAAATAGAAATTAGCTGGCCAACTAAAAATATGTAGAAAAAATTAGCCGGGCATGGTGCCACATGCCTATAGTCCCACCTACTCGGGAGGCTGAGGCAGCAGGATTGCTTGAGCCCAGGAGTTGGAGGTTGCTGTGAGCTAGGCTGACACCACGGCACTCTAGCCTGGGCAACAGAGTGAGACTCTGTCTCAAAAAAAAAAAAAAAAAATCTATTAATTCCTTTTGAATTTGATACATATAAAGATCAACAGCAAGAGCTGAAACACAGACATCTTTCTAAAAGCAAGACAGTTTTAGCAAATAATCATAGCTGATTTAGAGAAGAGAAATATATCTTTCAAGGCAAGAGGCCCCAGAGAAAGGAAAATTGGATTTTCTATTAGGGTGAAGGGTTTAGTATTTTATTTCTTGTTACTGTGTAGTTATGTTAATATCAAAACAAAATGAATGGGAAAATGCTAGTAAGGAAATTCTCAGCAGACAATAAATTAAATGAACAGCTTAGGTGAACCAATACCTATTTTCAAAAGAGCTGAGGATGTGTTAGACATCTTTTTTTATCATCTTTATGAAAAAATGTCGAAATCAACTCTGCAATCCCAATACTGCAGGGTTTCCGATTCACTGGTGACAAGATGAGAGGTTTTAACACCGGTTTCCAGATCAAACTTGCCACATTTGCACCACCTACCAAAACGAATGACTTTCTTCCTCTGTTACATTTTAAATACTAACTTATTCAAAGGTACTTTACCTATTTTTATAACTTCTCTTCAATATTATGAGCTCATACTGCTATTTTACAACACAGAAAATTTTATATGTCAAAAAAATGGAAAACCGGTGTTAAAGTGGACAGCCCATTGTCACCCTTCTGTTTAAGGCTATTTGCTTCCTCCTGGCTTCGGTGCAGTGTAAGCTGAGACTGAGGGAACCACGGCCTTGAGTGGACATGTTTTCCCACTCAATTCTGAGTCATTTTATTTTTTTTTTTGAGACAGAGTCTCACTCTGTTGCCCAGGCTAGAGTGAGTGCCATGGCTTCAGCCTAGCTCACAGCAACCTCAAACTCCTGGGCTCAAGCAATCCTGCTGCCTCAGCCTCCCGAGTAGCTGGGACTACAGGCATGCGCCACCATGCCCGGATGATTTTTTCTATATATATATATTAGTTGGCCAATTAATTTCTATTTATAGTAGAGACGGGGGTCTCGCTCTTGCTCAGGCTGGTTTCGAACTCCTGACCTTGAGCAATCTGCCTGCCTCCCAGAGTGCTAGGATTACAGGCGTGAGCCAACCGTGCCCGGCTTGTTTTGTTTTTAAATAGAACTACTTTAAAGAAATAGGAAACTAATAAGCTGGCAGGGTCCCCAAAATTTTTAGCATAAAACTTTTTGAGTAAAATATCAAAACACTTGGGTACACTCCCTAAATTTCCTCCCTGCTCTATTTTTGACTCTCTTATCTTCGCTGCTTTCAAGAGAGCAACAAGCATTAACAATTCCTCCTCTCACCAGGTGACCTGGCCAAGAGGGCCCCACCCTCGCTCAGGTATGTACACGGCCTCTAAAAAAGCTATTCTTTCCGGACGTCTGTGTTTGCCACAGGCTCCTGCACAATCAGACATTTCCTGTTCTGATAACTAGCCTCCCTGTCTCTGCCTGCAGGCCTCTTTCTATTTCAGATGACTTGTGGCGAAGTTAAAGGGAGACAGTCACAGCTTCACACAAACAGCGGACAGGCGCCCACTTCTCCACCCTGTCCCGAGGGTCCTACCCCTCCACAAGGCATCAGCCTTAAAGGGGCCTCCTTCGGGACCACCACACACCCAGACTTTAGACTGAAGGGTGCAGAGCTATTCTCATCAATCCATGCTGACACGCGCCCTACCAATGCACTTGATGAAAAAGGAAAACCCAAACCAATGACATGAACATAGTACTGTACCAGGAAGCCCCTCAGAATTTAACTCCTAATGCACTGATCACTTCCACTTGGGAATCTATTCTATGGTTATCTCTGCACACTTGGTATGGTCCATTCTGTTACAACCCAACACACTTGCTCCTACAAAATGCTATGCAAAAACCAGGCAATGAAAACCACATGACTTCTAGCAAAAACAGAGGTAGAGAACAACACTCAAAAACTCAGTGACACAGCCAGTAAAATGTACATGTGTATGCTAATGTGTGCATGAAGAAACATCAAGAGACACGAGAAACTTAGTGATTATGGGTGGCAACAGTAGGAATCAGACTTTTCACTGTGGTCCTTCATACTGGTTGGATTTTTGAATCATGTGAATGTAACACGTATTCAAAAAATTTTTTTGAGGCAACAGACAAAAAGATTTTTAAGTCTGGTTTATTCGGTTATAATTTACAAAGGTAAAATCTGCCCCCTTAAACGTATAGTTCTATGAGTTGTGACAAATGGGCACAGTTGAATAACTGCCACTATAGTCAAGAGAACAGCTGCGTCACCTCCCCCAGTCCTGCCCCCAACACCCAGCTCTTGGCAACCGAGATCTGTTTTCTATCTCTGCAATTTTGCTGTTTCCCGTTGTCATGTAAATGGAAGCATGTAGTATGCAGCTTTTTGAGTGACTCCTTCAGCTTGGAGTAATACATGAGTAATTGATCTGTGTTGCAGGGTCTAGCACACCCACTCCTTTTCACGGCTACGTAGTGTTCCAGCGTGGGGACAAACCCAAGCGTGTTTATCTGATTCCCAGTTAAACAGCATCTAGAGGTTGTGTTTCCAGTTTGGGGGATTATGGATAATGCGTAACATTCACTTACAGGTTTCTGATTTTCTGTCTCTTGGACTACCGAATCAGATGTCAAATAAGAAACTGCCAAACTGTTTTTCAGGGTGGCTGTCTGTTGCAGGTCCACCAGCAACAGAGAAGAGCTCCAGCTGTCCTGCGACCTTTTGCGGCATTTTGGTATTGCCATTTTACAGGGGGGTCAGTGATGTTTCACAGTGGTTTTAATTTGCATTTCTCTAATGACTTATATTAAGGTAAAAAAAATTCAGTTAACAGATAAAATACCTACTCATATATAACTTTTCCTCCAAAGAAAACTCTGACTGCTATCAAAGTTTTTGGGTTTATAAAGGAACGTTAAGGGTGTTTTCACTCCCCCATGAGCTCTTTGAGGACAGAAGCTAAACTGTTCATCTCTGTAACCCTGACATTCAGTATACAGAAGACACTCAGTATTTACTAAATGAATTAATAAAGATTAGCTAAACACACAATTAGAAAAATATCAGTAGGTTCTACAAAGTGACCAATTTAGGCTAAAGGGTGAGACAAGCATGTTTAACACATTGCCACACTAGAAAAAAAATTTTTTTCCTTGGGGCCATGGTGTTGAAAATAGGATTGTTTTGTTTTGAATGAAAATTGTATCTTTTGTTTTCTGTGCGTGAGTTATATGCAACTAAATTTTCAATATTTATGGTAACACTAAGAACATCAAGTAGTAACATTTTCATGAACCGAATGCAGGGTTTTGCTTCACGAGGCCCCGGGCTCAAAAAACCAGTGTGAGTTAGATACAACTCCCGTGGCAGTTAACGTGTTAAAACCTGATGAGAGCAAGCCTATAACCGTGAAGATGTTGAGGACACAGGAGAGGAGTCAGGGAGCAGGGAGGCATTCCAACAGAAGGAAGAACACCTCTTCCTGCATGGCCGTAGCCAACGTGCCGCCCGGGGACAGGTGCGATGCTTAGGGGTGGGCAGCGAGGGAAGGACCAGGAAATTGAGGGGATTCCAGCACAGAGGCTTCCATTTTCAAAGTGAAGTATGTGCACTGTACCTAGATACTGGGGCCTTCATTTTCTTTCTTATTCCTTTAATTATAAAACTATTCTTTCATTTTGCAGTGAGCATTTGCTAAAGACTGCTTCCACCCACAGAAATAACCACTGACAATTTCCAGCAATCTGAATATACAGCCACGTGTATATATACAAATGGGTCTATATTCTACATGTCGACTTTTAACCTGATTGTTCCCACTTGGAAAACACACACCTACACATATTTTGACGGTTCTGCACTCTTAACAAGCACATAGTATTCTGTTGCACAAATAGACCATATTTTGCTTAACTATCTTTCTATTAATGATTCAGGTTGTTTCGACCTCTTAGTAATTATGGATGCAAATGACTATAATCAACCAATTATTTCCTGAAAGTACTCTTTCTAGTTCAGTAGTTGTGAAAAATGTAAAGGCTCCTGATGCTACTTGCTGAACTGTCCTCAAAAAGGATTCACGCTCCCACCATCTGCTGGTTCACCGAGAGTTTCCAACGCCAGATCATTATTCTTCAACTCTGCCAAAGGGATGGGTAAGATACATTTCACCTTTTTCCAATGCCTGGTGATGTTGAACACTCATCCATATATTTATTCCTTGGCCATCTGTTATTTCTTCACTGAACTGCCAGACTACATCCTTTATGGAGTAAGGACAGACAGAAGGGCATGAGGTGGGGATGGTGGGCTTTGGTATAGCCCTCAAGGGTGGAGAGCTAGTAGGATCTGTGGATGGGCCAAAGGGGAGAAGAGGAGGGATCACAGATGGCTCCAAATTCTCTAGGCTGACGACCTGGGAGAATAGAGTTGCCAGTTACTGAAAAAGACTAGAAGAGAAGCAAGGAATCGAGGTGGGTTCTGGGCATGCTAACTTTGAGAGGCCCACTGGAGCGGTAGTAGAGAAGCTACACAGGTGGTTAGATTCAAGTTTGGAGGTCAGGAGGTACAAATCTGGGAGTCACTAGGGTATACAGATGGCATTTAAAGTCATAGGCCTCGGTGAGAACATCAACACGTATAAGCTGGCAAGATGAGACAGTCTGAGAAGGACGGTGGAGGATAAGAATCAAGAGAAAACAGTATCCTGGAGACCCAGAAACGAAGGCATTTTAAGACAACTGCTTCAGACAGGGCAAGAAAGATGACGACTGAGTAAGCCCAGAACCACCCCAGGCCTGAGGACAGGTGAGTCGCCACTTCAGTGAGACTTGGTGTAAAGAGGTGGGAGGGGAAGAGGAGTCAAGAGGTGTTCTGTTCCAGCACGAGGCACCACAGCATGCTTTACGATGACTAGAGAATGGTCTTTATGAGAATAAGACGGGAAAAGCCGAGGATGCAGGAGAGAGGAGACAGAGCAGTTGGGATATCCTTGAATGATCCCCAAGAGGTGAGTGCACACATGGAGGGGTGGTCCCCATAGAGGGACACAGAGTCACCGTTCATTAGTTCCTCCTGCAATCAGATGCAAAAGTGTTTTCAATGTGCTCTTTTCTCCTTACATGTAATGCAAGATCCAACTTCCTGGCTTTCAAGACTGTCCACAGTGTAACCCTCAAACTGGCATCTCCTGGGATTTTATAAACTTTCCATTCAAGGCCAAATTCATACCTGCTGAAGACGATGACACACTCTTCCCCTACCCGTCTAAGACAGCCTCTCTCTCCCTGAGCCCATTCAAGCCCTGTCCACCTCTTGGGCCAGCCCAGCCCTCAGCTCCTTGGTGGCCTTCCCCAATACCCATCTTCCTCTCGTCCACGTCCCACACAGCTACAGAGCAGGCAGCTGGTGTGTCACTTGCCTGCTGAAGAGAAGTGACTTCTCTGGTGCTCTCGTAGCTTTAAAGAGCGAGACCTGGAAGCTTGCCTGCCTCCACATATCCCCCGCCTTTCTCTTGCTGCTGTGTATGGGGCAAATTCCTCTTGTGCAGCCTTCAAATAACCTCTCTGGGTAGCATTTCTGCTGTGAAGGCTTCCCTGGCACCTCCTAACCCATCCCCCACGAGACACTGAATTTCAAATCTCTTCCTTACCTGTACCTTATTCTGCTTCCTATGCCTGAGATAAAATTCTAAATCTTCCCTTCTGTGTATCACACTGGATTTTAATTTTATCCTCCGACCTCTTTAAAGGCTAGACTGTCTTTTATTGTTCACTCTATTCAGAGTCTCAACAAGTAATGAGTTGAAATCTGAATTCGAAGCACTTTCCATTTAGCACTTTATTATACACCACTGTGATTCCTCTAAGACTATCATTTTATACTCAACTCTTAGCTTTTAACATGTTTTCTTTTTCTACCCAAGTGTAAGCATCCATAGGGCATGCATTATATTTTACACTTCATTTGTTCTATCCCATAAGAAATACCATGCAGCTTGATAGAGGTACATACAAAAGAAAAAATAGTTAAAAGTTACACTCCCAAGATATGAATGGCCCTTCTGACAGTTTCAGAACTGCACCTTGTACCTAGAATATGTATATACCCAGACAAACCAAAGACAATTTAGAAAGATAGAATAAACCTGAACAGCCTTTTGAAAAAGTCTACAGCCTAATATGTCCCCTATACATTAGCTTTTCTACAGAACAGCAATGTGCTGAGATTATATCTAAACTATAGCTCAAAAGGTGATTTTTTTAAAAAAGCTCATTAGCATATTTTTTAAATAAATAAAAGTTATAATTTTCACTGCAAGACCCCTTCAAAAGCTTTTCATCAGGATAAGTAACAACCAAGGCTTCATAGGCATTAAAGTGTCCTCATTTACTCAGGTTAGGTCCAGATACAGTCAGTTGTGCCCACAACACTGGAAAGCTTTTACTCCTGTTACATAAGCGTTACCTCCAGTTATATATGGTAATTTATAGGACATAAGCCTGTTTACCCACACCACCTATACTTTCTTAGAAAATGATCTTTTACACACAGACAAGTAGGCGTCCCCTGAAGCTTGGAATATCGTAGGTCATAAACTCTAAAGTCCTAACTGACTTAACATCTAGAGCCCTGGTGAGATTTTCCAGTTCCAATTTCACACCATCCAAGAACAAACAAACAAAGGGCATTTTGATGAGCAGAGCGCAGCACAGGAAACCCAAACTGCCTACATGTGAAAGCCTTAAAAAATACACTTTTTCAGTACCAAAATTAATCATACCACCCAGGTTTCTATATTCGAACTGAGTGGTTTTGGGGAAATACATACGCTCAGAGTATAATTTAGACCAGGAATCAGCCGACTTTTTCTGTAAAGGGCCAGAGAGTGAGTTAGGTTTTGTGGGCCACAAAACTTCTGTTGCAACCACTCACCTCTGCCCTGTGGTTTAAATCTAGGCAATAACAACTGAATGAATGGGCCTAGCTGTGTTCCAATAAATTATTTACAAAAACAGGTGGTAGGCCCACGAAATATAGCTTGCTGATCCTTAGACCACTGTCTCACATGCAATAGAAAACAGAAGTCTCAATCATTCAGAACCACATCTACTTAAAGTGGATAAAGTAAGGAGAATACTTTTATTTTCTCATGCGACACGCTGTCAGCAGATTCTGAGAACCAGCACTATCACGGCCACGCATGTAGGTGACTGAGGTGACAACTTTGAAATAAACAGTGTTCACAAGGACGAATATGTGCTTGCTGTTAGGCTTGTTTAAAACAAAACCAAACCAAGTCTCTTCTGACTTTCTGGTTACAGGACTATCTGGTTTGCTGATGACATTGTATAATTGAAAAAGTAATGACGCAGAACAGTAATAAATGCACAATAACAAAAGCCAAAACCAGAGCAGATGGGAAAGAAACATGTCGCGCCATAGTTTCCGTGCTCAAAGCAGTGTCAGGCACTCGGGCAGAGGAAGAAGAAAGTGCTGAAAGGAAGGCTAATTCCTAATGACGCTGCTGCCAGCATCATGACAACAAAGCCAGAGACGCCCGCTAGGACACAGCTGAACACTGGCGACCCGCAGCAGAGGTCTGGGGTTCCCCCACTACACACCCTGGCCTAGCAGACCCCACGGCTCCTCCCTGCCAGGGGACTCTTGGGCAGATACCCTCCTGCCATCCACCTGAGAGTATCTTCACTAACCCTTACTAGAAGGCCCTCACACTATAAACCCTGACTAATCGTTATTCTCCTTCACAACTGACATCCGAGAAGCAGAGAGCAGACAGGCGGCTTGGGGCGTGCGCTGCCATACTTCATGAGCTCCAAAGACCACGTGGCTATGAAAAATCTCTGCCCGATTCTTCTAGCTCTGGCTCAGCTTCATTCCCTGCTATCTACTTAAAGGGGTTTGTCCTCTACCTCTGAAGCCACCTGGGTTCCCAGGCTGCACACCTACAGATGGCTGACACATGATTTATTATTCCTATTCTCAGAGAATCCAGTCTTCAAGGAGGGACCCCTAGCAGAATTATACAGAATGTTTTCCTTCTCATGTAATCTGTAATACAATCTTTTTGCTCTTTGTAATTATACAGCAATCCAAAGAGAAAAAGGTCACCGTGAAAAATTCTTTTTCCCTATAATCACTAGTACTTTATAACATAAAAGGACAGAGGCCCGCCCAGAAGATGGCGGATAAGAAACACCACCAGACAGAGTGTCTCTGAAGAAAAGACAGATTCCAGCAGAAATTAGAAGAAAGAAACAAGAAGATGAGCCTACATCGGATGAGGGTCGGCAGGAGGAGTACCTGAGACCATGGGAGGAGGTCGCGGAGGAGAACTGGAGGCTGGGACCCCCGGAGCAGCCCAGAGACCAGCGGGAAGGGTAGGTGGATCTGCCGTTTCCCCTCCCCTGCATCCCGGACTGCTGGTGGGCTCCCCAGCAAGCAGAGGGACCTGCAGACACCAGCCCAGCGACAACCGCCGCCAGTGAGCGGTAAGCCAGTAGCGGACGCGGCGCCAGGCTCCCAACTCCCTCGGGGCACCTCCGTGTGCACAGACCCGAGCCGCGCGGCAGACGCCATATTGCCTCCTCCTCCCCTCCCCCGACCCTACCCGCGGCGGCCCAGAGAGACAGAGAGACAATATA